>CANTUT010000356.1:170000-185000 GCA_947687605.1 Reutealis trisperma | reverse complement strand
GAAACATTTTGATGATGAGACTGTTTTATTCACAGAAAATTTAGCCATTGCTCCTGTTCTTGGAGTTGGTGATGTGAAATTGAAATTTACTTCTAGCAGTATTTTATTTCCTATAAATGTATTTTATATACCGAAAATTAGGAAGAAATTAGTGTCATGTAGTCTCTTAAACAAGTTTGGATTCAAACTTGTCTTTGAGGCTAATAAGTTTGTAATATCTAAGGGGTTATGTTGTGGAAAAGGGTTATCTTTATGATGGTATGTTCAAATTAAATATTGATATTAATAATATTGTTACAATTTCTATTTATATGGTTGAACCTCCTTTTCTTTGCCATCATAAATTAGGACATGCCAACTTTAACAGATTGCATGATATGTTTAACATGGATTTGTCATCGTATTTTGAAAAATCACAAGAAAAGTGCACAGCTTGTATGTTAAAAAAATAATCAGAAATCATTTTCCTAAGATTGGTAGGAAAACCAATATGCTATATCTTATACATAGTGATGCGTATGATTTACATAGTACACCAACATTAGATGGAAAGAAATATTTTATTTTTTATAAATGATTGCACAAGATTTTATTATGTTTCTTGTTACATTATAAAGATGAAGTAATTGAAAATTTTAAAGTTTATAAGGCTAAAGTTGAATTGCATTATGAATCTTTTATTAAATGCCTGAGATCATATAGGGAAGGAAAATATTATAATTCTACATATTTTGAGTCCACAGGGATCATTCATGAAATGACAACTGCTTACACACCACAACAAAATGGTGTGGCTAAATGAAAGAATCATGTATTAACTGAAATGGTGAATGTCATGTTATCAAATTCAGGATTAACCTTGGGATCTTGGGTGCATTACTTACAATGTGCCATATTTTGAATATAGTTCCTAATAAAAGGAGCAAAATTACCCTTTATGAATCTGGAATAAAAGAAAGCCTAACCTAAACTATTTGAGAGTTTGGGAGTGTAGGGCAATTGTCAAAATACCTGAATCCAATCGAAAGAAATTTGATGAAAGGGGTGTTGAGTGCATTTTCTTAGTTTATGCACATAGTAGCAAAGCTTATAGGTTCATGGCTATAGAACTTAATAACTCAATTTCATTTAACACTATAATTAAGTCAAGAGATGCTATTTTTAAGGAAAATAGACTTAAATCTATTTCTTAGATAAATAACAAAAATTCCAAAACAAGAACGAGTTCCTGATAAAGGAAAAGAGACTTTAAAAAAGATAGTGAGGAAGAAGTCGTTGCACTTTGAAAGAGCAAAAAGCAAAGAAATAAAAAAAACTTATGGTTTTGATTTCTTCATGTTCTTAATTAAAGGAACAAAAGAATCAGTAAGTAATTAGATTTTTTATTTTTTCAATATAGAAGTTGATCCAAAAATATTTCAAGAAATAATGACATCACAAGATGCTTCTTTTTGGAAAGAAGCTATCATTGATGAAATGGATTCAATTATGGGAAACAAAATCTAAAAATGGGTTGACCTCCTACCCGGTTTCAAACCAATCAATTATAAATAGATTTTCGAAAAGAAATGAAAGTGGATGAAATCATTAATAAGTTCAAAGTTAGGTTAGTAGCTAAAAGCTTTACTTAAAAGGTATTGATTATTTTGATACATATTTACTAGTGGCAAGAATCGCCACAATAAGGTTACTTTTTGCATTTGCTACTATTCATAAAATGGTCATTTATCAAATGGATGTTAAAACAACATTCCTAAATAGTGAATTCGATGCAGTGTATATGGAACAATCTAAAGTTTTATTGTACCTGGTCAAGAACATAAAGGGTGTAAATTAATTAAGTCCTTGTATGGACTAAAACAAGTACCTAAATAATGGCACCAAAAATTTGATTAGGTTATAATCGCTATTGACTTTAAGATTAATGAATCTAATAGATGAGTTTATAGCAAGTTCAGTGAAGGAAAAGGAATTATTATTTGTTTGTACATGGAAGACATATGGATCTTTGGAACTGACTTAGCACAAGTTGATGTTACCAAATCTTTTTTGTCTAGTAGTTTTGATATGAAAGACATTGGTGAGGCAGATGTCATCCTATTGGGATTAAGATTTTGAGAGATCAAAAAAGTATAGCAATCTCTCAATCTCATTATGTTGAGAAAGTTCTTAATAAGTTCAATCATTCTGATTGTATTCATGTTTCAACACCTTTTGATCCAAACATGAATTCATGTTAATAATGTTGGAAATCCTGTGTCATAATTAGAATATGCAAAAGTGATAAGATTCCTGATGTACGTAATGACATGTATTAGGCTAGATATAGCATATATAGTTGGCAGAATGAGTATGTATACAAGTGATCCAAGTGATATGTATTGCCATGATATAAGAAAAATTTTAAAGTACCTAAAGAAAACTAAGGGTTATGGCATAAGATACGTTGGTTATCCTTTGGTTTTGGAAGGATATACTAATGCTAGATGGATTTCTTATAAAGATGATCATGATCAATAACTGGGCAGATATTTATGCTTGGCGGAGGTGTAATTTACCGAGATTCTAAGAAATAGTCTTGCATAACATATTCCACTATAGTTGCAAAATTTATAGCCTTAGCTTTAGCAAGTAAAGAAGCTGAATGGCTCCAAGACTTGCTATATGGAATATCTTTATGGCTAAACCCTATCATACTTATTTATATACACTGTGATAGTGTTGAAACATTAGAAAAAGCATATAGTTAAATGTATAATGGAAAGGGTAAACAAATTGAACTAGAGGATAGTTATATTAGAGATTTGATTACAAATAGAGTAATTATTATTGATTTCATAAGATCAAGTTGGAATATAGCTACTCTTTAACAAAGAATTGATAAAAGACTTAATGAACAAAATATCAAGAGGGATGGGTCTCAAATCCATAGGATTAAATCACTAGTGATGGAATCTCAACATAAAACATGATATAATATCTTGTCTTGAGTTTAATGAGTCGAAGTACATCAAAGAATGATTGAAGCACTATACTCACTTTATTATTTTCATCCTAATATTACATAGTGCATACTATCTACAATTAAAAAAAATGTTGTGTAATAAAAACACGTAACAAACATGAGAAGAATGCTTATAGTAGGAGTGTTTAAGTCTACCTATATAAATGCGGAATGTGGACCGTTCCAAAAAGTTAAAGGGCTTAGCTTGAAACATCAAAGAAAAGGGTATAAACACAAGGCCCTTAAAGTGTTACTTATTATTTAATAGTTTTTTGTGTTCGAAGTCATATGTGTGAAATGTTGAACAACTTATCATTAGAATATAAGGTTCAAAACTTGTCTACCATACTATTCAAACTTCTTGTAATAAACTTCTACTAAGTAATGGTTCAATTGCAAGATACCTTTATTTATGCATATGATTTTCAGAATTATTTACTATCCATTATATTTTTTTAAATATTTTAAAAATAGTGAGGATTGTTGGATATTTTCAAAACATGTGAGTGACATTTATAGTTATTTTAAACGAATAATTGCTACCATCAAAGAATACAACTGTCCAAATTGTTACCATTGAATGACACAACTATCTAACATATCCTTTCAATAATAAATTAGTTTAATCCCTCCTATATATATAAACATTGGTTTTTATTAAATTCTTTTGTCTCACAATTTTTCTAAAAAACACAGACACTATTTTTTTGATTTCACAAGTGTAAAGTGCAATCAAGTTAGGCTTCATTTTATTTTGTGAGGTAATTCATGGATCCTCTTTTGCACTAAATAGAGGGTGAATTTTGCCTTAAAAATAGTGACATTGATTTATGAGTTAAAGCAATTTTTATTTATTAATTCTTGGGTCTAACAAATAACCTCCCAAAGCCTTTGATAAGTCTCTGCAATTTGTATTGACTTATCAGTTTTTGACTTTTGATTTTTCTATTTTACTTTTTTTCCTGGATTTTTTGTTTCTTGTTTCTTTTGTTTTGTTTTTTGGTTTTCAAGTTTTCCTTGTGTTTATTTGATTAATCTTGGGTTTCATGTTTATGTGTGTTGATTTTCTTAGATTTCTTACTTTTTGATTTCATGTTTATTCATGAAAAGTGAGAAGAAGATAAAAAAGAGGATGTTGCGCTTCACATTTATTTTTATTGATTTTTCTAGATTTCTTATTTTTGCGTTTCGTGTTTATTGATTAAAATAAGAATATCAAAAAGAAATTTTTTTGTTTCTGATTTTTCTGGATTTCTTGATTTAGATTTCATGTTATTTGTTTGATTTTTTTTTTTTTTAATTTTCTTATTGATTGACTAAAATAAGGAAAATATGAAGAAGGAGAAAGAGCCTTTAAAATTTGAACTTTTTACTAGTGGTGCACATGCGTGATACAGGACTATTTCTATTATGTTATTTATTAATATTTAATTATAATGAATACAAAAGTATCTCTCTTATACAATACATAATTATTAATTAAATTATAGTTCATAAAGCAAATTATAGTTTTATGGTTCATAATTTTGTGTATTTTAATTAAGTAGGAATCTTTTTTTGAAAATATAAATGTTTATTTTTACATACTTGTAAAATGAGTGTTTTATTTTATATACTCTTTTTGGTTCTCAATAACTAGCATTTTAGAAGAATGCACTTGGATTAAGTAAGCAATGAATTAGGAATAATTTCAAACCAAATAGACTAACATACCTTTAATTTGTCTTTCACCAGAACTCTACCAATAACAGTAAGCCTTCTTTGTTCAATGTGAATTCCAACTTCATAAATAAATGATGGCTACTGTCATTAAGTTTTAATTTTTGAACTCATCATTTTTTATGAAAATTTTTTTGATCTCGCAATATTTGATTTTCACTTTTTAATAAGTTTAAGATTTCCCTTCTAAAATTAGATTATATAATAAGTTAAATTCTTCAATATCATAATACGGTTCTACAAAAAAAAAAAAAAAAAATTCACACAATGCCTTTGATAATATATCTAAATGTTGCCATTGATGAACAAAGATGAAGAGCAAAATTTGGCATATGAAGATCGTGCTGCTGAATTACTGTTCGACCTAAATGTTAGTCCAAATTCTTGATATTTGATAATTATTCATTCCATCATTTTACAAAGAGCCATGGTTTGAAGATGATATACATATAGAAGAAAGCTCTTATGTTTTGCAGGAAACTAACCTTAATACTAGTACATTGGCTTTGTTTTAATAATAACAATTTATGCAATATGTATTTAGCATTGCTTCAAATGTGAAAATGCTTTTTTGAAAGTTAATAATTAAGGAACTTTGACAATATGCAGATTCAATTGTGTTCAAACACATTTTTTGGTTGAAGTCATGCAATGACTATAAATACTCTAATGTCTATTTCATTCTCTTATTATTTTGAAAAATATTTCAATTAAAATACGCTATATGCAACTACTGTAAGTATAGCAGCAATATAAGCTTCGCATCCTTGACAAAATCTAAGCTTTTAACACTAGAAAAGGTCAAGTATCTTAACCAAGAAAACTATACCAAAGAATATCATTAGGTAGTTCATATCTTTGTGCACAAAGCACTCAATGATATTTGTCTCACTCACAAGAAATTCAATGTTAGTCAAGATAATTCTTTTTAAAACAAAAAAGGATTTTTCAAAGAATTATTATATAGAACTTAGTAAAAGTTAGAATGACATTAACCTAGGTTGTTTTTGAAAAGTGAAAAATCAAAATGATACTTTGATATTTTGAAGTTTTACAAAATTGTTTAATATCTTGAAGAAATTTATTATGGAATCATGAAAATCAACTCTTGAATGGATTTTCGAGATATCAATGCTTAATTATTCAAAAATCTATTTTTGCATAGGATCCTACATTGCTAAATTTTGCAAGCTTTGTTCTTGAATTGTGGTTTTGAACATTAGAGCCACCCACAAATTGGCCAAAACAAATAGTTTGATACTGTATTAGAATTTTTTTTTTCTAACTATCTGACTATTTAAACTTTCAATAATGTGTCTTGTGCAATATAAATTTTTTTAATGACAAATAGGCAATTATCTAAGCACCAGAAAAACTTTGACAGTTAAGGAACCTTCAAATAAGATTTCATTTTCTATTAAGTTGCCTACACATAGATTTTTAATTGAATTAAGTTTTTGTCATATAAATTATTTAGCCAGCTTTAATTTCTAGAGCTAATAAAGTTACTCCAGTAAATTCCTAATACATAACGTTATTGTTAATTGAATTTTTGTGAAATGAAATTAATTAGAGTTCATTTGTTGTTTTGTGATTTTTTTTTTCTAGTTTTGGATGAATATTTTATACACAGGTTTTAGACTTATGCAATTTCACTTAAACTAAATCTTTAAGAGAATTGTATTTCAATTCACACTATCATTGTTGTACTTGTACAACCCTTGCATAGTACATCTGGTCTTTTGATAATTACAAACTTAAAACATATCCAAACTAAAATTAATATACATAAAAATAATTTTTAACTTCCTAACCTATTTTGGATTAATTTTTAAAATTAATATACATAAAAATAACTTTTATCATTGTGAGGTCTTACCTGAGCATCGGTTCAATCTGACTAAAAGGAATCGAAATGCTTATTTAGAAAAGAATTCACGGGGAAGCTCTCGGGCTTATCTTTGATAGATTTGAAAATTATTTTTTAGAGTCGCCATCTTAATTTTTTTTTATTTGAAAAAATATAAAGAAAAAACCCATTTGACTTTAATTATTATCTAAATGGAAAAAGATCACTAGCCTCAAAACCAAAAAGGATCTGAAGACTAGGTTTTTTATTTACTTTAACAAAATATGTTTGGCCAATTAATATAAGAATAACTTAAAATATATTTCATGAATAATCTGAGATGCATGAACAATTTATAATATGCATGATCATTCAATCCATACAGGTAAAGTTCAAAAGAAAGCTAACATTACAATAAAAAAAATCTCAAACTTAGTGAATAGCTCCTCTAGCCCTTATGGTTTCTAGGGAAGTCACACATTCCTTAAACTAAACCTAATAACAAAATAATGAAAATAAAATAAGAGTAAGTAAAGAAGGTGATAGGGGGGATAGTTTGTTAGTTTTAATTTGGATTTGATGCTTGAACCAAGTATACCTGCGTATCCCTTTGAATAGGAATCAGAACCCACGCAGTTCTTCTTTCTTGTGAAGGGTTAGTTTAGCCTATCCACTTTATCATGTTTTGATTGATTGATTAAAAGAGAGCTGAGTTTATTAATTTAAACAATTAATTACCAAGTGGAGTTAATTAAGTCAGATATTAATTTTACCAAGTAGAGTTAATTAAGTCAGATATTAATTATCTTAGCAAATAAAAAATTTGGTTAGAACACAAATCTCAAGGAGGGAAACAATAAATAAAATAAAGAAAAGGAAAAGAAACTTACCTCAGATAGCTGGTGGTGGCTTGCCTTTGATGGCAAGCGGCAACTAGCCTTGGATGGCGCGGCGGCTTGCCTCGGATGGTGGGTTGTAGCTATCCTCAGACTGCAAACACAGGCCTTGGGCAATGGACTTACCTTGAATAGGCGAGTAGAAAGCCTTTTACTTATCGCTCCAACTTGTTTTACGAAGCAAGGAGCAAATGCAAAGCAAAAAGTAAAGAAAAGCTTTAGAAGTAGAGTGGTTTGCTTGCTAAAAAGGCTTTTAAGCTCCCAACATTGATGATTTAAAGTGTGGAGAAGTCCTTTATATATGGGGAGAAAATTGGAGCGTAGAAGACATCAACTTTCAATATGGGATTGCAAAAAAGGTGAAAAACGCATAGATTGTCGCACAGGATAAAAATCCTTTTGAAATTTTTTTAAATTTCCAACAATGGATATTTTATTACATTTTAGCTTTTAGTTTAGATATGATTGTTGATGAGTTTCACTTGTTGAATGGAGAGACATGGTCAAGTGTTCTAAATAGCAAAAATACTAATTTTATCTCACAAACTGTGAGGGCAAGGACAAATCAGGCAAAATTAACTTTTTTTGTCAATTTAATCACTAAACTATGCAAAATCCATCGGAGTAGTCCTCTAGTGGCTAAGAAACGAAAAGTGGAGCTCACTTGCCACCAAAAATGCGTGAAGCATTTTATTTAATTTTAAAAAGAAAAAATGATAAAACAAAACAATTTTTGTTTCAAAATAGAGGTGGGTTTTTTATGGTAAAGAAGTGGAAACAACTTCTTTACAAAGCTTCCACCATGACCACTAGAAAATCAATTCAAAACACACTTGAATCTCCAACTTTTTCAACATTCCAATTACACTTCAAACATTAACTGATAATTATTAAGGGTACCTGTACAATTGAGTCTGAAAGTTGAAGTTTCACAGGTTATGAGTGGAAATTGAAGTGGAAACGAGTTTGACAAAGGCTATCTTGTACTTATAAGTTTTGCAATTTTGTTATTTCTTCAACTATTGCTCTTGATTGCTCTTTGTTATGACTGTGAGATATTATTGGAATTGCTAGGGTTAGAATGGGATTAACAATCCATTTTCATTATGGTGGAAAATTCATCCGCGATGGAACAATGCATTACACTAGTTGGAACCACAAAAAATATTTGGCGTGGGTTTTGGAGGATTTTAAGTATTAGAAGGAGTGGGTCATTGAGGTTAGTTATTCTAAATTACCAAAAATTATTGGCAAGATAAGTCTTTGTCTATGCTTAATAATGGGTTCAGATTGATTTATAATGAGGAAAGTGTTATGAATATGTTGAAAAAAAAAAAAAGGGGGCAAGGCAGTATAATCCATGATTACTGTGATTGTGAGGAGATGTGGAAATAATATTTGAATGTAATTGGGAAGGATGAATAAGATGTAGAGGATGAAGCTTCTAAAATAGAGCATGTCTATAATGTAGTACATGATAATGGGAATGAAGATAACTCTGATAATTTCGATGTAGAATGTGCTAATGTAAGAGTTGATGCAGTGATTAATGGTTATAATTTAAGGCTGACATATTGTGCACTTGAAACTTTTGACACCATGGATGTTTATCCATCAAACAATGTAGGACTTAATGCTAAAATAGATTTTCATCCCAATGATAATCTTACTACATTAGGTGCTTCTCAAACTAAATTTGCATACTGTACTGTTTGGATGATAGAAGAGTATAGGCAAAAAATTGTTAATGGTTCTCATAGTAAGGATATGGCAAAATTAGTTAACATAGCAAATAATAGGGGCTTAGGTCAGAGTAATTTGGTTAAGAAAGCACTTAAAGATTTTGTCATTAATACAAGCATTGACTTGGATGGTATTGATGAAGAGCTACCATAAGCAAGAGAGATCAAAAGGTTTGCCTATAGAGATAAAGGGAAATCAAAGATGATTGATGAGAGTTCTAAGTCTTTAGGTGGTGAAACTGATGATGGGGCCAATGATTTAACATTGCATGCGGTGATTATGGTTTCTTATAATCAAGATGCAAAAAATGAATTGGGTCAAGATGATAATCCAAATGAGGAACAATTTAAGTACACTTTTGAGGAGTATGAGGATCATTATGGCGTGCTTCAACTGAGAAAAGTTAAGTCCAACAAGCTGGTATATGATCCTAATGTTTCAGTACCTACTTCATGGTAAGGATGGCGTTTGCAAACCGTATCAATTCAAGTATGTTCTGACCAAATATTCAATACAAAAGTAGTGTGATCTCCATTTGCAAAAGAATGACAAACAGAGGTTGAAGCTACTTGTAATTTCAAGAGATGTCCTTAGTTCATATTTGCTTCTGCTGATGGCAAGACCATAAATTTTAGGGTTAAGAACTATAACCCTCACCACAAGTGCTATAAATGATTCAAAACCAACTGGATAACAATCACTTTTCTTGCTCAATAACCCTCAAGACGTAGGGAGGCACTTAACATCATAAGTGATATGCAAAAGGTGATTTACATATTATATATTGTAATTGATATTCAATTATTAACACATACACTATGTTTCTGACTTATTACATTTGTGGTGTTTAAACAGGGATTAGACTCAGCAATTGACACCATATTACCAGAGGCAGAGCATAGGATGGCAACAAAAGTGAAGGGGAGAGAAAATTAACATGTAGTTCTGGACCTGTGCCAAAAGCTCATACTATAAGTAATTCTTGGACAATATAGAGAAGCTAGATGAGTTGGCTAAAGGTAGTGTTAAGGATCTTCTCAAATATCCTCCTCAAGGTTGGTGTCGAGCATTTTTTAGATTTGATAGTAAGTGTGAAGTAGTAGATAATAACATGTGTGAGTGCTTTAATTCAAAAATATTAGAGGAAAGGAACAAGCATATAATTGGGCTGTTAGAATATCCTAGAGTGTATTATATGAATAGGCATGGTAAGTTAGCTAAGGATGTTGAGAAGTGTGACCATGAATTCTCACCTAATTGCATTAATATATTAGAGAGACAAATGGAAAGGAATTCAAGTGCCACATTGAATGGAATGGGGAAGAAGGGTATGAGGTCTCAGAGGGTAGAGATAGACATACAGTCCATCTAAACGAGAGGACTTATTCTTGTAGATTTTGGCAATTAACTGGGATTCCATATCTATAAGGAATATGTGCCATTTACAACCATGGTCTGAGGGTGGAGGGCTTCATTAGTGATTGGTACACTAAAGAGGTTTATATGGATTGTTACAAACTAAAAATGATGCCATGTAAAGAAAGGAAGCAGTGGCCTGTTATTGGCAAACCCAAGCTTCAACCTCTTAAGGTAAACAAAAAGCCTGAGAGGCCTAAAAAGAACAGATGAAAAGCCTTAGAGAGCTAAAGAAATCAGGCAAGTTGTCTAAAATAAGGGTGCAAATGACATGCACCTTGTGTAAGAAAAGGGTCATAATAAAAGGGGCTATAAAAGGAAGATGCAACTTGAGGTATGTATGATGTTAGGTTAGTTATACATTGATGAATTTTTGTTATAGTTTCATTATTACTAAATATAGATTTCTTATTTGTAGGATCAGTCAACACAATCCAAGGATATGCAGCATGGTGACATTCTTGTGGCTGAGCTATATGTGTGAAAATCTACTTTTTACGTTGATACATTAAATTACTAATGCATACATGTGTTATAGGGAAATTTGAACCATGGAAACTCACATAACCAAATTGAAATGTCAATTAGAACTAACACCATCATGATGAGCTGGGATGAGGTACTTGGTATTTGATTGACTGCATTAATATATTGATGACCATACCTGAATGTGATTAATGGAGTATAAACTTCTAATTATTGATCACTACATAATATTTATGAATGATGGTGTATTGAACACACCTTTCAAGTGTCTTAACCTTAGAGCACCCATGTAACATAGCTTGGCCATCATTCAGATGAAGAACCTAATGACTACAACTAAGTTGAAGCCAGCAAGGGACCACAGTTGCATTTTGGAATTGATTATGATCCATCGCAGTCACAGGGAGCATTGCAAGCACTTACACCTGGATCTGCAACAATTAACCAATCTCAAGCACACTGCAACAAAGCTCCAGGACTTTTAATGATGTATAAGAAGCCCTCTATTACATGCTCTAAATTAAATATTGATAAATTCGAACAAAACATTTTGGAAGCTATAGGTCTAAAAATTTGTGCTCAAAATAGTGAAGTAATTGAAAAAGAAAGAGAAGGAAAGAAAGGCACCAACCAAGAAAAAAGTTTCAGTTAAAGAGAGATAGAAGAAGATTTTTGATGCATGGCTTTGATTCCATTATTATATGACTGTATTGTATCTTGGCTTGCTAATTGTTATTTTCTTTAGACTTACTTACATTTCTTTATTTTATGCAGCCAGAAGCTTTTATAGAGAGTGTATCATAGACACCAAGTGTCCTAGTGATACCAGAATGTCAGAGAAAGGTTAGGGACATCCTGCCACCAATTCCAGGTCAAGGGAAGATGGCTTATGGTAGATTCAAAGTCAAAGCTTTACAATGGGCAGGGAAAGATGCAGTAACTTGAAGAGAATTACTTACTGAAGCTTAACAAAGAATTGGTCAACTAGGGAAAGGAAAAGGAACTAGTAGAGTTGGTGATCTTCCAGGAGTTCAAAGTCAAACTAATGAAAACTAGGTTTTATGGATTATAGGATATGAGATATGGTATATGGGACATGGTATATGGTATATAGGAGTAATATTGTTGGTTTTTTTATTTTTTTGCCTTAAACAGTTGCAGACATATATATTTGGTATATTGGATATGGGAGTACACCTGTTGGCTTTTTTTTTTCTTTTTTTTTTGCCTTGAACAGTTACAAGCATATATATTTGATATACTATTTGCTTTTTTGCCTTGAAAAATTATATAGCAAACACCATTTTGATTAATATATTGACACTTATTGATTGATTAATATATGTTTCAAATGTTTATTTTATTGAAAGTCTAGTTCACAAGTATCTTTTATTGCAGTATACTATACTTTAAGGTTGATGTTTGTTGCGTGATTTCTGCAAGTGTACAGGTCGTGCCAAGTAATAATGTGTGAATAGAGTGTCGAATCCATAGGGAAGGGTTGACAAGTACTAATTTTATGATTACTCTATTATTTAGAAAATCAATTATGAGAATTCGTATTTTAAGCTAAAGTAAAATTCAAGTAAATAAATGATGAAAATATGAAATAAGATTAAAGGCCTAGGATTTAGAATTCATCAATTGATTACCTATGATTACTTTATATTTTTTAGATTGGATTATTTTTGCTGGAATTAATGATTAGATTTCCCTAAATTATATGATGTTCTCTCTCAAGATACAACATGTGTGCTCATATTAACCTTATATCTACTCTCGTGATTATAAGCAATTAACACAAACCCATTAAGTTTTATGGAAATCCTTTTAAAAATCACAAAGGAGTATTCTTATCTCTAAGCAATACATTCCCTAGGTCAACTATCATAATGAACTAATATTGTGCTTCCACTCTCGCTACTTCACACAATATCTTAAATCATGCAATTAATGGCCAGTTAATTACAAGCATTAAGTTCTAAGATAAAAAATTAATTCCAACAATCTAATCCAATCAATTAAATATAAAAAATCATATGCAAATCAAAAGATTACATCTAAATCCTAGAAAATAAAATTAGCTATTCATAATTAAAAGAGAAGAAACAATTAAATTAAAAATAAAAATAATAAACATAATAATAACTTATAATTAAATTCAAGAATAGAGTTTAGAGAGAACTTGTTTTGAGATACAATCTTTGATAAACTTGAGCTCCAAAAACTCCTCCTCTTGATAAAAATAACATAAACAAAAAAGAAACCTAATCTATTTTTTTTTCTCTCTAAATATTTTTTTTGATGGATTTCTTTGATGCCATTTCCCTTTGCCAAGCATGGTATTTATAGACATGTTTGGTGGAAGAATTCAAGTTTCATTAAAATTCTTACATCAAAAATTCAACATTGATGGTTAGATTGGTCATCAACCATTGAATTCCTTCATCAATATTCAAAAATAGTTAGGTTGGCTACCAACCATTGAATTTTGGCCACCAACCATTAAATTTCTTAATCAATATTAAAAAATGGTTAGGTTGGCTACCAACCATTGAATTTTGGCCACCAACCATTGAATTTATTTCTCATAGATTGAAAACTTGAATCATTACTTGCATCATTATTTTTACTGCATCATTTTGATATGCAAAAATAATAAAAATACTTAAAATATGTTATAATTTATTTATAAATTTTAGAACTATTTATTTCTAAAAATAAGCAATAATATTATTGCATTCTCAAGAATTGAGCTCAAATTTAAGTTTAAACAATTAAAATAACTCTAAAAATATAGAGTTATCAATGTTTCATGTTTAATATGTGTTAAGGTTCATTAATATGTCTAATGGTTTAAAATATGGTTCTTATTTTTCATTTTGATCATATTACTATCATATTGATAACGCAAACTGAGATTATTGTTCATTGAACTTTAAGGTTACTGTTAGTGTGTTTTGACATTAATGTTGCAGTGTACTTATGGTTTTAAGGTTTCACTACCATGAAATAATGTCATCTTAATTTTAAAGTTAAAATGTTCTTGATTAGTGCGTATTGTCTACATTGATCACAAATGCCATTCACCAAATTACAAACTAGAAAAATCATAAAGTTTCATTTCATTGATTATAGAAAAAAAAATACAATTAGTTAACCAAATGGAGCAACAGTACAATCAATGCCACCAAAATAGGTCAAGTTATGCTATTGGATTTAACAAAATACAGGACTAGTGCTGGAAACATAATACCCTACTACTACTAAAAACAAAATATACCTCTACTATTGTAACCTTCCACTACTGCTACTATCATCTTGCATTTCTACTCATTGTAATGTTTAACTACTGCTGCTGCCATCTTCTAATCCATCTGGAATAATCTTAAATTCCTGCTGTAAAAATCTAATATCACCCCAATAAACATAACACAACTTTCAACAATCACTTCATAATAACAATTCCAACAATCATCACCAACAACAAATAGACCACAATTTTCAAGCTTTTTACTTTCCTCTCTAAATCTCCATCCATCTTGCTTCCATCAACCAATTTCCTTTTGATTTTCTTGACCTCCACTTCAAGAGATGATATTTCATCACCCATAATATTCAGTCTACTCAACATTGGTGATTCAGAAACAGACTAACTGCCCTCCTCCATAACTGTGTCTAGTTGTTGCAACAGCTCCTAATCACCTCTATAGCCCTTCCCCTAATCACCACTATAGCCCTTACACCAAACTTTTGATCATGTTATACAAAATAATCACATTGTTCATTCTAAAATATAAAAAATTATTGAAAAATTTAATCCACAACTAAACAGATATTAAAAAGGAACTGTTTAATCCCTAATCACCTCTATTTCATACCTGTTT
>CANTUT010000356.1:25000-165000 GCA_947687605.1 Reutealis trisperma | reverse complement strand
GCATTCTTCTATTACTACTGTGAATGGTTGTAAATATTTTGTGATATTTATTGATGACTATTCCCATTATACTTGGATTTATTTTTTGAAACAACGATCTGAGTTAGCACAAACTTATACTAATTTTGCTACCATGATAAAAACTTTTTCTTCCCATGCTGTTAAAATATTATGGACTGACAATGCTATGGAATACAAGGACTCTTCCCTTCTGCAGTTTCTTTCTCATCAAGGTACTTTTGTTCAACGCTCTTACTCTCACACTTCTCAATAGAATGAGAAAGTTGAATGCATGGAATGAAATATTTTGGACTCTGTTCATGCTTTTGTCATCTTATCCTCTTGTCCTAAACAATTTTAGGATGAGGCGACTCTTATGGCTATTTACACTATTAACTAACTTCCTATGTCCACTCTTCACAATCAATCTCCTTTTGAGCAATTATTTAGTAAAATTCCTATCTACTCTACCCTTTAACCTTTTGGTTGTGCTTGTTTTGTTTTGTTACCATCTCATGAACACACAAAGTTAGAACCTCATGCTCGTTTATATTGTTTCCTTGGGTATGGGCTTGAATAAAAAGGTTATTATTATTGGGATCCTATCTCAAATCGCTTACACATCTCCAGACATGTCACCTTCTAGGAATAAATAATGTTCTCATCTCTTTCTAAATTTCATCACTCATCTCCTACTTTGTTTTTCACTAATCCATCGATTGAGTTATTTCCCATTATAGATACAGGTATTTTTGAAAGAGCCACTAATACATTAGTTGAGATATTTCCTACTATAGATATAGGTACTTTTGAAGAGCTCAATAGTACCCCTTCTTTAAGCCTTACTTCAATGGAGCTTACTCTAGTTGCTAATCCTGTACTTGGTCCCACTCTTGTTCTTCATTGTTCTACCTAAGTAAGAGAAACCCTTTTGCATCTTAATGATTATGATTGTTTTTCTACTATTATTAACTTATATGAACCTAGATCTTATTGTGAGGCTAGTTCTGATCCTTTATGGCAACAAGCTATGAATAAGGAAATCCAGGCTTTTCAAAAAACTCATACCTGGGACCTGGTTACTATTCCTTTTAGAAAGACTCCTATTGGTTATAAATGGATTTATAAAATCAAAACTCATTCAGATGGATTGGTTGAGTGTTACAAGGCTTGTCTATTGGCAAAAGGGTACACCTAAAAGTATGGAATTGATTATGAAGAAACTTTTGCTCCTGTAGCTTAGTTAACTTTAGTTCGCTATCTTTTGGCTATTACAGCAATTAAGCATTGAACCATTCATCAATTAGATGTCAAAAATGTGTTTCTAAATGCTGATCTTGAAGAAGACATCTACATGCATCCTCCTCTTGGATATCCACATCCTCCTCATACAGTATGCAAACTTAATTGAGCAATATATGGTTTGAAACAAGCTCCACGGGCTTAGTTTGCAAAATTCAACTCCACATAGCTCAGCTTGGCTTTATTCTAGCCCTTATGACTCTAGTTTGTTTATTCATCATACTAATTATGGACTTGTTCTTCTATTACTCTATGTCGATGATATGATCATTACAGGTGATGATACAACAAATATCTCTGAATTACAGCAATATCTTAGCCACCACTTTGAAATGAATAATTTGAGAAATCTCAGTTATTTTTTAGGGCTCAAAGTGTTCTTTACTAATGATGGCTATTATCTGTCCTAAGCCAAATATGCCTCTGATCTGCTATCACGAGCTGGAATCATAAATAGCAAAGTTACATCCATGCCTTTGAAGCAAATGTCAAACTTACTCCCATGGATGGCACCCCTCTTATTGATCCTACATTATATAGACAACTTGATGGCAGCCTTGTTTATCTCACTGTGACTAGACTTAACATCTCTCATATGGTTCATTTAATCAGCGAATTCATGTCTGCTCCTTGTTCTACTCACTTTTCAACTGTTCTTCGAATCCTTTGATATGTCAAAGGCACTCTATTCTATGGCTTGCACTTTCTGCTCATTCCTCATTGGTTCTTTCTAGGTATTCTAATGCTGATTAGGGAGGAAGGGTGATCTAACAGATCATCGGTCCACCATAAGATATTATTTTTACATTGGAGATTCCCTTATTTTTTGGTGTAGCAAGAAGCAAACTGTTATAGCTTGCTCCAGTACAGAATTCAAATATCGCACTCTAACAGATGCTACCTCAAAGTTACTATAGCTACGCTGGTTGTTAGAAGATATGGGTCTTACATACTCTTCTACCACTTCCCTATATTGTGATAATCAAAATGCCATGCGAATTGCTCATAATGATATCTTCCATGAGTGCACAAAATATATTGAGATTGATTGTCACTTTGTGTGTCATCATGTCACTATAAGGACTTTCAAACTAGTTCCCGTCTCTTCTCATAATCAGGCAACTGACATTTTTACAAAGACCCAACTCCCTAGTTGCTTTCAAGAACTAGTTTCCAAACTCAAGTTGGCACCTGCAATTCTACCTTGAGTTTGAGGGGGGTGTTAGCATAATGTTGGGCATTAGAATCTATTAGCATAATCTTAGGCATAATAGCATAATTTGAGGCATAACAATAGGAATTAGAATCAATTGTAATTATTGTGTAATTGTAGAGTTATTGTCTTTCCTTTTGTAGCTTCATCCTCTTTGCATATAAACCAATAGAAACTCCTAATACAAACACATAAAATTTCTCTGAAAATCTCAATTATTAACAATTTAAATTATAGGGAGCATTGTAGAATTAAAAAACACATGCGAGGGCAAGTAGTGTATGATTGTTGTGTTAGTATTGTTTTAATAAGAGTTTAAAAAATGTTGAGAGCTGTTGCCGTCTCCACCTCTGTAGGGATGTGCTATGTTTACTATCATTCTAAACCTATAATTGTATTTTAAATTATTATTATTATTATTATTATTATTATTATTATTATTATTATTAAATCCAATAGCTATTTTAATGTAAAAACAGATTACTTTAAGAAATAGCTCCTAACAACTCCTTATAGATGCAGCTTCTATTAGAAAAAAATATAATACAGTTTTTTTTTTTTAAGAGAAAAGGTGCTAGTGCTCTTATTAAACAATTAAGCCAAGTCCTTTACATAGAAATCAAGAGCAAAATATGGCAAACTATCAATCAAAATAGCTATATAACTCATCCGAACACTCTCTTTAGCTAAAGCATGGGCAACCATATTACCTTATCTACAAACATAAGCAAAAGTAACTGAAATAAATGGAATAAAAGCCATCAAATAAAAAATGGCTTGCACAATCCCACCTTATTAATGAGTTTATAGACAAGCAAAAGGCAATCAGATTCCACAACAATGTGCAACGAACTAGAATCTTTCACCCATGATAATACCTCACGCATTGCAATGGCCTCTATCGCCAAAGGAGATGCAAATTAGGATAATGACAAAGAGATAACAGCTTGCATCTGGCCTTCGTGATCACGTAGCACACCACCTATACAAGCTGCTCGACGATTGGAATCAAGAGCCACATCAACAATCCACAGCTTGTTTAACAACGACAAAAAGGTGGACTATGAAGACCCTCCCACAATAACTTATTGCGTGCCCACCATATATTATCAAGAACAGCCACAAAACATGCCAAATCCTCATCATTAAGAACTTGGGACACATTGTAATACCAGTCCACAATAGATATATCAGTAGATAAAACAATGGACCGAAAAAGAGTGAGATTCCAACATGAAATGGCAAAATCACAATGGCAAAATAAATGAAAATCATATTCAGCCTCCCTTTGATAAAATAAACAAGTAGTATCAAGCCAAACATTTTTAGACTGAAGAGTTCACATCAAAGGCACAAACCCCTTTAATAAATGCCACAAAAAAAAATTCGGTCATTCTTTAACCTTAAGATACCAAACTATCTTCCAAACTGAACTTTGGGTATTAGCAGTAGCCCAGTAAGCATTTTGCAATTCCATAGCAAGCCAATATCCCGACTTAACCGAATATAACCCATTATTATTATAAAACCACACCCTTGGACATCATCTCTTTGTTGTGTACTTAATGGAATAGAAAGAATTAATTCACTATCACAAGGCAGAAAAATAGATCGTATTACATCATCATTCCAAGCACTGTCTAAAATTAAATTAGCTACATGAGACAAGGTGGAACTAGATAATCGCGAACTAATGACTTTGAAATCACTAGGCATAGGCAATCAAGCATTATCTCATATTAAAATTCGAGAACCATTACCAACGTGCCAAATAACACCCAATAAAGTTTGATTCTTACATATTATAACTTAAGCTAGCTTGAGATTAATGCCTAATGTGCAATGGTATTTTAATTTTTTAGTCTTGAATTGGTAAAAATATACATATATACTTTATTTTTTTATAAAAAAGAAATTTAAGTCCAGTAAAAGATTGAAATTCAATACCTTATAATCTTAAAAACGACTCTAATATCATTGAAATAACCCCTCTGAATTTGTATAATGAAAATGCTTTTTATTTTGATAAAAATTTAAAGGATAAATTACTATTTAATCCCTCAAATTTAACATAATTAGCTAACCGGCCCCTCCTTTTTGAAAAATTAATTAATTAGTCCCTCATTTTTTATTCCATTAGACTATTTAGTCATTTCATCCAATTTTTATACTTTTTATATTAAATTTATAGAAAATAATTAAAATGCCCTTATATATATAATAAATATAAATATAAATATAATTTTATTATTTAAAATAAAAAATTTAAATTAATAAAATTATAAAATAATCATTTAACTATTTAATAATTATTTAATTTTATTAATATAAATATTTTTATTTTTATTGTATATAATAATTATATAATAGTAAATAATTTTATAATTTGATGATATTAATATAATTATTATATAAATAAATAAATATTTTTTACTTTTATTAATTTAAATTTTTTATTTTTTGAAAAATAAAATTATATTTATTATATATAAAAGGGTATTTTATCTTTTTACAAAATTTAACAGAAAAAGTATAAAAATTGGACAGAAAGACTAAATATTTTAAGAGAACTAAAACTAAAGAACTAATTAGTCTTTTTCTCAAAAAAGAGGGATGAGTTAATTAATTATGTCAAATCTCATAAACTAAATAATAATTTATCCAAATTTAAAGTAGCTAGCTAGTACATATAATACACATGCCTATCATAAAATAATTTTTTTTAAAAAACTTCATATCCATTGAAGTTTTATCATTCATATATATAACATACCTTCTCAATTCAATATAGATGATCAGTCATACAACCATACTGATGAAATTATTATAACCTTTGATGCAGTGGTTGTGACCGGGTGGTCCAATGTCATTGTTAATTTTGGTCATTTAAAGTTTGGATTATTTAAAGTAACATTTAATTTTTAGGTGAGTTCGAATAAGATCATTTTGAATTGTGGACAGATTGGAATATATATCAAATTTATCTAAAAGAGAGATTTTAGATCAAATTTAAATTAATTTGCGAGTTTTAAATCAAATAGACTCGGGCTACCTACAATATTATTTTTCTTAAAAGAAAAAAAAATATTGTTAATAAAATATTTTACATGTAATTTGAAGAAAAGGGTTAATCATTTTATATAAATATTTAAACTATTTTATTTTTTACTCTTAAATCTAATAATATTAAGTATTCAATTAAATTTTTATATTTATCTTTAATATATGCAAATAAGTTTTTAAGCCCACATATCCAATAAAAAATTTTTATTTATTTTTTATATGTGTATATAACATAGCAAATCAATTAATTTCAGAACTTTTTATTTTCATTTTATGGATGAATTTTTTCTGAGGTATTCAACTGTGTCCATTTTATTTTCCAACAATTTGTTTATTTATTTTCCTTTGAAGATTTGTAATTTTTATTAATAATTTCAATTAGCTTTTTTTCTTTTTTTTTTTTTCTCTCTTTTAATATTATTTTTCATGGAAGTTTTACTCGTCAAATATGGAAGTTACCATTCCTCCATGAAATTCATGGTGGAAATATCCAACTCATATAAAAACATAAAAACCAATATCATAGCATTTTTACTAATAAAAATTATATATATATATATATATATATATATATATATATATATATATATATATATATATATATATATATATATATATATATAAGAGTTTTCAATGATTACAGTTCTATAATAACTATCATAAAACTTTGTGCAAATATTAAATGATTGAAATTTTGCAAGCCAATAAATGATAGTTATAAATATTGCTGAAAAAATCAAAATGAATTAAAACTATTAGGTTTTAATCCAACGATTAAAAAAATAGTAACCATCTATGAGTAAATATTGTAATAACCATTGAAACAATACCCATATACATATATACATATATATATATATAAGTGTTGTTTCAATGGTTATTAATGCTTGTAAAACACAACTGAAAAATGACAGCGCATAATGGCAGCTATTTTTTATATATATATATATATATATATATATATATATATATATATATATATATATATATATATATATATATATATATATATTTGTGTTGTTTCAATGGTTATTAATGCTTGTAAAACACAACTGAAAAATGACAGCGCTTTACAAGCATTAATAACCATTGAAACAACACTCATGCATATATATATATTTATTGTAAAACACAACTGAAAATGACAGCGCATAATGTTAGCTATCATCAAATACTAATTCAAAACCTTCCTATTGTTCAATAAATCAAGCCAATGGTCTCTAGTTTGGATGACTAAGAATGAGCCCTACAACCAAAAGATTTCAGGTTCAAATTTCACTCACATTTGAGTTTATTTTTGTTCATATTGGTTGTTAAATTTGTGAGTTTGTATTTTATATTTAGAATTTATAACAGATATCTGCATTGTATATAATATGAAAAAAAAAAAAAAAAAAAAACCATTGTGTCAAATATAGAAACCTACACATGTTAGCATATAATGGCAACAACCTAAGTACAGCAGACTGATAGGTTAGATAGCCAATCTAAGTGAAGCAGCCTGATGGATTAAATAAGTGAATGAACGCAAGGAAGTTTTCAGCAATTAATAAATAATACTCATACCATCGTGGACATTTCTACGCCAGTACTTTAAATTTCTCTCTCTAAACACCACTGCTCTCATGCACCAGCACTACTATAAGGGTCCTTTATAGTTGTAGAAGAGATTAAGAAGAACCAAAAAAAAAAAAAAAAAATGGAGCTTTGGGCACCAAAATTTGAGGCTTTTCTTAGGCTTAGTTCAATCTTGCTCTTGGTTTTGACAGCTTTATTAATAGGGTTAGATTCACAAACAAAGTTTATTGCATACATTGAAAGAAAGGTCACATGCAAAGACTTAAAAACTCTATTGTAAGTTTTTCTAGCTAGTTAATTCTTGAATTTTTATTCTTTTCATTCATGTGAATATTATATATTAATTCTTCTTTTTATTTTTTTTTAATTTAGTTTCTCCATTAAGATTCAAACTCACAATTTCACCATATACTGGCTCAAGTATCATTTAATTATTAGCTAGTTTTTAACTGAAATATGTTTAATTATATATATATATATATATTGACTGTTTGGTTTTGCCTTTTTCTTTATAGTACTTTGATTTATGTGGATTCTGTAGCTGCTGTTTATAATCTATTTCAACTAAGCAGATGCTACAAGGCTTCTTATAGATCTGAGGCTTCTTATAGAATTGTTGCTTGGTGTTGTTACTTGTTGGACCAGGTACTCTTCTCGTTCTTGTTCTTCTTATTATTATTAGAGGTAAAAACTTTTAAAATTCATTCTTAAGCTTGACTTCATTAAAAATATATTTAACTATTAAACTATTAACTCAGTCAGAAATCCACATATTCATATGCTTAAGCTTTTGGGTTGCTTGATAATTGAAGTATAAGATTTTTCATTAAAAAATTACTTTAATTAGATTGAGGTTAATTTTGGCTAATCATGAATTGATTAATTTAACATGAAATTTGAAGAAAAGTTGAAGCAGATAAGGACAAAAAAAAGTACCTTCATTTTATGCGTCTTGGTTAGGAAACTGTAAACTCCCATAAAGTTACGGGACCCCAACATATTAATGCGAGTAGATCTACCTCTTGATCAGTTTTAAGTAGGAGGAGAGTGCTAGGTAGATTTAGTATAATCCGTTATTTATAAATTAAATTAATTATATATTGGTATATAATATTATTTATTAAATATATTATTTATATTAATTATATTTAATTATAAATAATTAATAATAATAAATTAATTAATTAATATAAATATTATATTTAATAAATAATACTATATGGCAATATATAATTATTTAATTTATATAAAATGTGGTAGACTAATTTATATATATAGTCGTTTCGATCAATAAAAAAGCTTTGCGAAACAGAAAAACGATGTGGGATTTGACCGACTTTTGGATAACAAGAAGGCGAGCTGATCTGCTTTGATCCAGGAAAAAGTCATTCTCTGCTTTTTCGGTTTTGGCACATGCAAACATTATAGCGAAAGATAAATATTTCCTTAAACAATCATATTTATTTTTATTTAAAAAAAATCATCTATGGAATTTAGAAATTAGAATACCAATACAAATTTATTCTTCAATATAAATAATTTTACCATATTAAAAAAAAAATTATGGACCCATCATAACTTAATAGAAAATAAAAATCAATAACTTAATAAGAAAAAATAAATAAATAAATTTTTATCAATATGTATATTAATGCATAAGGTCATTGATTAATTTACATAAATTGCATTTTTGTTGGGTACACATACAAATTATAAATTTACTTATTAATTGTTATTGATTGAACTTATTTGTCCTAGTTTAAAAAAAAAAAAAAAAAAAAAAAAAGCTAGAAAATGAATATTTCTACTTGTTATTTGACCAGGTTTTTGTTTTTAATTTTTCTTATTTTTAATAAATTATCGATGAGACTCACAAAAATATTTTTTATATGCATATTTCCTTCTAATTTACATAGTTTTTAGGTATTTTGAAATAGAAGGAATATCTAATTGTATGACAATCCTTTTCAATCATCAATGAATTGTACCATTTCCCTTTTATGGAAAAAACTAGTTTGAAATTCATTCACATGAATGGAAATGATCCACGATCCATTAAAAAAAAAGAAAAGAAAAGAAAAGAAAATAGCCCTTTAAAAAAAAAAAATAGCCCTTTTTTCTTCTTGCACTTATAGAAATGGGAAGAGAATGTTTGGACTTAAAAGAGATTTGGATGTGAAAAACAGAACCTATTTTCAAAAAATTATTCTAAGAAATTAGAAAACAAAATTTGATGGTTTGTTCATAAAAGTTTTCCAAATAGGAAAATAGAAGTCTAATTTTCTAAAATCAGACGAATATATGGAAAAGTTCTTCGACGTACTTTCCAATTTTTCCATTATATCGAGCAAATTGGAAAACACGCTCTTTTCCAGTTATTTGGCGTCTTGGCGTTCTGTTCGAATCCCGGTATTTACAATTTTTTTTTTTATTTATTTTACTAATTGGTCATCTTTTAAACTAGCAATTAACAGCATTCTCCATGGTATTTTTATTTTAAAAAATATATTTTATTCGATAAAAAGTATTTAATTAATAAAAAGTAAAAAAATTTATTTAAATGGGATAAACTTTATATTTTGCTTTTTATTTTATTTTATTGCATAAGCATTAATTATTTTAATATTTTATTCTTTAAATTTGTCTAATAAAAAAATAATATTAAAATTATCTTAAATAAAGTGTATAAAAATTTGTATTGCATTAATTAAAGTTATAATAGAGAATGATATTTGACTCTTTAAATGTGGAGAGTTAAACGAACTCTCTTTTTTATTTTTTAAATATAAAGAGTCTATTAGAACTTTATTTTTTAAGACAACTATTCATGATAAATAATTTAACATATATAAAAAGTACATTGAAGATACTATAACTCATTTTGCCCCAAGAACTCAAACAAGGGAGAAGCATAGCAATACCGGTGTTGAGAATAGATTATTTTTATTTTTTATAATATATATATATATATATATATATATATATAGTTAGTTAGTTAGTTAGTTAAATCTTGCACTTAATTTTTTCATATTTATATGTTTTTTTATTCAACAATTTGCTTATTACTGCATATATTGCACCAATTTCGTATGTTGGTTTTGAAATATCATATTTTGTAATTTTATAATGATTTTTATTATTTTTTTTGACAAATAATAATTTTTATTATTGAAATATATATAACTTTAGATTGAAAAATGTTTAATTTTTATCTATGAGATTGCAAAATTATTTATATATTATATATAACTTATTAATATTTTTAATAAAATATTACATATTCAAAAAAAGTTTAATAAAAAAAAATAAAAATGAGAAAGAAGGACTAAGAAGTAGGATGGGAATTGAACACAAATTTCAGATATCTAGTTTTCCATTTAAAAAAATAAATTTTAAAAATGGAAAGAGCACTGGAAAAAGAAAATATTTTCTATAACTAAACAAGTCGTAATTTTTCTTTTCTAAAGTTATCTACCTATTCATAAGGATTCCCTTGATTATTTCTTAAGGGAGCTTTATTTTCTTTATTTACGTAACAAATCCGTTTGGATATATCTTCATTTAAAATTATTGAGAATATAAATTTAAATTTTAAGTATAAAATTATAAAAAATATGCATAATAATAAATTTTATTACTCAATTATTTGAAATGATTAGATATATAAATGTACCTTTAACTTAATTGATAATATTTTAAAAAGATATTATCTAACTAATTATTGGATTATGGATTCGAATTGAATCTACCCATTGATTACCCAAATACGACAGAAGTTCAGTTCAAGAAGTGGTTGCCGACAATTAATACTATGGTTTGGGAGAGTCCATTGAATGATGCAAGTGTATATATATAATTTATAAGGTATTTTGTATAGTTATTTTGTTTTTAAACAAAATAACCTTTTTTATTTATAGAAAAATTAATTTTTATAAAAAATAATAATTTTATTTATGTTTTTGTTTTTGTAAATTATACTATTTTTTCGTAATTCTTTTTAGTTATGAAAAATTTTTTAATTTTATTAAAATATGACTTATTTTGTGCAAAATAATAATTTTATGAAAAAGAAAAATAATTTCATAATTATAAAAAATAGCTCTCTTATAAAAAATATAATCTTCTTATATTTTTTCATAAATTAAACTTTTTTTATAAAGTTTGTAAATATATAAATTTTAAATATTATCTTAATCATTCTAATATTTGTCATTTTTAATTACTGACATGTAATAGTAGGTTAATTTAATTATAATACTTTAAATATTTTAATTATATTTATTATTTATAACTATCCTATTGACAGTAAAAAATAAAATTTTGTACTTTATTTTAAAACAAACTAATATAAAAATTTACTTATACCATGTCTTTTATAAGAAAATTGTGATTTTTTAAAAAAAGAGTAATATTTTTTCATAATTATAAAATTATTTTTCTTGTAAAGTTATTATTTTGTATAAAATAAATCATATTACAAAACAAATTATATTTTCGTAAAATTAGCACTTTTTTTTTGTAATTAAGTAAAATTATGAAAAAAATAATTTAATTTACGAAAAAATATAAATAAGATTATGATTTTTTGTAAAAAAAATTATTTTTTTCACAATAAAATATGCTACTTTATTTAAACATAATCATAGAAAACACTAATTTAAATAGTTGAGTGTGGACTTAACACAAGTGAACTGATTTTATGTAAATGAATTTCAAAAACTTTCTCACTTACAAATCCTCTTCTACATGAACCCAACTTTAATAATATAAATATTCATATGTAGATTGCAGCATACGCTACATTTGCCGCAACGACAGCAGCACTTGAGCATTCAGTTTTAGTTTTGGTTGGCGTTGAAGCCTTCCAGTGGATGAAGTGGTGCAACAGATACACTAGATTTTGCTTCCAAATTGGCGGCTCTTTGTTTTGCAGCTACATAGCCTCTGTTTTGATGGCCTTCATATCCTTCATTTCTGCCTTCAATCTGTTTAGATTTTATTCACCCAAACATTTTCTATGCCTGAAGAGTAATTGATTCTATCCCCATCTTTACGTGGTGTAGTTTGAGATTATAGTACAATTAAAAAAAAAAAAAAAAAAGAGCACTTGACTACTATATATGCATTGCTCTCTATATATATATATATCTAATTATATAATGTAATCCATTTCATATCATGTACACTTGCTATAGACAAATAATTTGTGTTCTAAGTTCATTAATAATCGAATCAATCAATGTATATTATTACTTATTAGGTTTTCATTTTATTAATCCAAGTTTTTTTAGAAAATTAACCAATGTAGACATATAGATAATTATTTGCTTAAACTACATAACATATTTTGGTTATAGTTTGCAAATTATAAATGAATATATGACAATGCCATGTAAAAAATTAATTAAAAGAAAATTAACTAAAAATTTTATGTATATCTTACTTAATTATATTTATCAGTTATAAATAGTGTGAATACTTAATTTTACACCTTAAAATATGGTACTTGGAGCAATTGAACTTCTACAAACACTCTCAGGACCATTGGAAACATTAAACGGAAGAAAGTGGATGCATAACGAAAGAAAATGACCAAAAATTGGCCAAGATAGCATCACTGCAGTAGGTGGTTACTACGGTAGCTGTATTTGTTTTTGTGGCGGAATTTTGCTGCTGCAAAGAAGGGGTGCAGCTGCCACCCTTTAGTGTGGCTGCGAAGATTGCTGCCATAGAGGAGGGGTGCGACAACGCTCTTTTGCTCCATTTCACAGCCTATTTTTCATAATTCCACAGAGTTTTTGGGTGAGCTTTACTTCCAAATCTCCTCATATAAAGCTAGACCAACCCATTTGAGTGGGTTTTACCTCTAAACCTTTTCCTATAAAGCTAGACCAACCCCTAAAGCGCGCCACCCCCTCCTACACACACTTCATAACATACACCTTGCATAGCTAATTTGAACTTTCGCGAGTCTATTTACTTCTTCTCCCTTTCTTTCCAATTCAATAGCAATCTTTCAAGTCTCTTTGATTTGAATCGCCCATAATCACTTGTTCTAAAAATATAATAAAATTAATTACCTGTGCATTTGAAGAATTATGGACAAAAAATCAACTTTCTTTGCATTTGGAGAATGTTGGACTAAATAATCAACTACTAAAGTGGAATGTCAATCCAATAAAGTTTTACAACCTCTTCCTCCCAAGAAATGAAGAACAAAGGTAAAGATCCCCATCTTCTTCTCCCTTTTCTTTTTCTTTTGAAGGCAAAGCACTTTCTCTTCTCCTCTTCTTCTTCTAAAATAAAAAAAGAATAAAAAAAAATTGGTAAATCAAAGGTAAAGAAATGAACCTTCCATACAAGATAAAAAAGAACTGTGTAGATTTTGATTCCTATTTGAAGAGATATACAAGTAGACTTATTCCAAGTGGCAAATCCAATATAAAACAAATAATTTCTTTTTCATTAAATTGTTTAAATCAACTCTTTATGTGGTCTTCTTAATATCCATAAGGGCTAGAAGCCCTCTAATTTTGGATTTTAAATGTAATGCTTAGTTACTTTTACTTTCTACTTTACTTGCTTCATATTGTTTCATTTACTTGTTTACATGCAATTCCATTTTGAATGTCATTCCATTTTATAACTTGTTCGGGAAAGTATCTTTTTCGTAAGTCACATTTAAATTGAAAGGCCTAACTTTATTTAATTAAGACCAAATCTAATCTTTAAATGCTCTTTGGTTTCAAGAATTAGTATGGTTTTACTTTCGGTGATTAATTAATTAATTGAAGTCTAAAATGAATTTTACTTTATATTTTCCTTAAAAAAATAAAAGTAAAATGGTGACTGCAAATTTTTTAATTTAAAGAATAAAGAGTTAATTTAAATAAAACGATAGCAACTCTATGTGTGAAACTAAATGAGCATTTTGATTCTAATTTTGAGCGGATGGACTAGTGCTTAGCCGAAATCTCACATATAGTCATGATTTTACATTTTTATATTTTAGATCTGAATTTTTCTAAAATTAGTTGCATGCATAATTCAATCCATTTGCACAATCTAAAATTATTGAGCTTCTGTTCATTTAAAAAAACATATCTAAAATGACCTAAATATATCCAACTTCATCCATTTTATTTATCTCCTGTAGCATCATATGCACCATGACCAAATTTATTTACTTTTTAAAAAGAAATAGTTAAAATTTATTGGAAATATATAACACATAAAATTCTTAGGTTAAGTGGTTGTATATCATTTTCATCTCATTGGGATGGGAGTTTTATTTCAGGTTCAATTTATGATTTAACGTTTCTTTTTTAAATAAACACATTTTAATTTCATTAATATGCAGAGGGTCAAGTCTTAATAAAATAAAAAAGGTCATGAGCCCCTAGCCAAAGGATAAACATTCCAATAAAATAGACCGAACAAAAAATAAAAGCCCAACTCAATAGAAAAAGCTATGGCAGTGGATTTTTTTAGTTTGAAATACGAGTATCTGTTGAGCTTAATATGTTGATAAAATCAAGATTAACTGAGGAATTTAATCCATGAAGGATATTAATATTAATTTATTTACTAACTAATTGACATGTTACAAATGGTAGCTTATAGAGGAAGCTCTGTTTTTGTTTTATTTTGTATATAAACCTCTGTAACTAAACCTCTTGGTGAGTTGAATTGACTGAAAGAGATTTTCTTGATTTCAACTTGTTCATGGTATCAAAAGCATTTTTGGTCTATGTGAAAAGGATTTTTGGATTGTTGACATAGGAGCCTTTGGTCATATGTGCAAATCCCTTGACCTTCTTGCTACTTGTATACAACCTTACCTTGATATACTAGTATTTTTGCTTGATGGCACTACAAAATTGGTGCCTTCAATTGGTACTGTGAAACTTAATGAAACCCTTGTGCTCACTAATGTCCTTTACCTTCCTAGCTTTACTTTCAAAATTCAGTTAGTCAATTATGTAGAACAAACAACCTGATCATGATTTTCTATCCCAACCACTGTGTTTTGCGGGACCTGAAGACTAGAGAAATTCTAGCAGTGGGTAGGAAATTAGGAGCACTTCATGTTCTAGATCAAAAAAGTTTTTTATTTGAAACCATAAATAACTTTATTACTTTAAAACATTCTATTCTACAAATCATCCACCTGCTTGTACTGATCCTTGTTACATAAATAATACTTCAATACTAGAATTATCTCTTTGGCATAAAAGGCTTGGAAATGTTTCTATTTCTATTTCTATTGTAGCAATTTTTACTAGCTTGTGATGTGTATCCACTTTCTAAACAACAAAGGATCTCTTTTCCTAAAAGTGTCAGTTATACTTATAATCCATTTGATCTTATTCACATTGATTTATGGGGCCCATACAAATATCGTTCTATTACTGGTGTCCATTTCATGCTCACTATAGTTGACAATTATAGTAGAGCTACATGGGTCTTCTTATTGGCTTCTAAATCTCAAGTACCCTCTACTGCTATTTCTTTTCTTCAAATGACAGAAAATCAGTAAAAATTTTGAGGTTAGATAATGCCATTGAGTTTTTGAATCATGAGTTACAATCTTTTCTTCAATCCAAAGATATACTTCATCAAAGGAGTTGTGTTTATACTCCACAAAAAAATGGTGTTGTGGAGAGAAGACACAAATACCTTTTGCAAATTGCTAGATCATTGATGTTTCAAGCCAATCTACCTAAGAAATTTTAGGGTCCTTTATTAATGGCTACACATATATTAATAGATTACCAAGCTCAATCCTAGATTGGAAATCTCCATTTGAATTACTATATGGAAACAACCAGATTACTCAAATATAAAATGCTTTAGTCATCTTTGTTATGCTACTGATAATACTCCTCACGAGGATAAATTTGCTCCTAAAGCCCTTAAATGCATTTTTCTTGGCTTTGAAACTAGTCAGAAGGCTTTAAAGTTATACAATTTAAATTTCCATCAAATTCTTACATCTCAAGATGTGGTATTCCATAAACATTTGTTTCCTTTTGCATCTATACATCATGTTGACCATGAGTCTACTCCTTTGCCTCTTAGTTTTAACACCCTTGAGTCTTCTTTTCATGTTAGATAAGAATTGCAATCATAAAGCCTTGATTGCAATTGTAATTCCATCTTTGTGATCAAGAATGAAGAATTACGAACGAGATCTTCAAATATCTCAAATGGATAGTTCCACATAGTAAGTTTATGTTGGTTGATCAAGTATCTGTTGGAGCTCGTTCCTACCTTACGAATTTCACTGCCGCAACATAGGAAGTGTGATCACGATTCATCTATCGTGCTTTGTATCACAGTCATAACTATGGATACAAACTCTTCTGTGTTTCAGCTCATTTTGCTTTTAATTAATTTTTGGTCATGACAACTAAGTTATAGTTATGACTTGCTTGTTACAAGCTCTATTCCATAGTTGTAGCATGATTTTCAGGCCAATTTCACAACTTAGGAAATTTATTAGGATTCTTGATTTTCAATCTCTTCCAAGTATCTTGCCACAAAATACACACTTTATACAACTATTAGTGTAATTCAATTTGATTGTCAGGATCAAAATCGAGAATGACTAAAGTAGTTAACCAATTTAGGTCAACAATCTCCTCTTTTTGGTTTTGACAATTAAATTGAATTTGAAAGGAAGTTAAGTAAAGTTTATAAGATATGAACCTCCCCCTCAATCAATGATCCTTAAAAATTAAACAAGTTCTTGAAAAATGTTTATTTTCTCCTCCTTAAATAAGTTCTTGAAAGAATTTTTATTTACTCTCCCTTTATCACAAAATCAAATCAATTTCAATTTTTTGCCATCTCTCCCCTTTTGTCAAGATCAAAAAAGGGGTTTTAAGGGAATCATAGATTTAAGTAAAAGGTTATGATTAATGAACGAATAACCAAAGAAATTAATGAACATCAAAAGGTTGCATTAATTAAAAAAAAAAATTACATACATGATCAAGACAATAATGTACCAAAAGATGAATGCATAATGAAAAGATGGAAAAAAAAAATTCGTAGGGCCATAAGGTTAAGGTTCTTCCTCTTGCTCCTCCTTCTCACTTGTGTCCCAATCCTTTAAATGGCATTGGAGAAGCCCCATTTTCCCTTGAATGTCAATAATATCACGATAAAGGTGACCTAAAAGACTTAACTTCTTCATGATTTTTCTAAACATCTTGTCTGTGAAGGTTAAGCTTGAGGAGATGTTTAAGTTGTATGTTTTCTTAGTTAAGCTTCTTGGGGTTCCTCTTATTGGGTAGCTTTTCGTTGGACCATCACTCTTGGACTCTTTCTTAACTTTTCTAAAACTCCAACCTCACTAAAAATGTATTCATAAGATTGAATAAATTAGTGACCCAATTTAGGTCAACATTTTTCATACAAGATATCGCATCCAAGATAGAGTATGTCATATGATCATTAATAGGGTAAGTGGCTCCAATCTTGTAAGCTCTAAGTTAGTGGAGAAATTGAATTTAACCATTAAAAGCTTCCAAGACAATAAACCTTGTAATTGTTGAATAAATATGTCAAGGTTAAAGAGCGGGAATTATTTTCATTCTCTTAGGGAAGTATAATAATGAAGTTTTGTGTGATGTTGTACCAATAAATGTAACATACGTTTTGTTCGAAAAACCATGGATATATACTAATCAAGTAACACATATCAAATCTACCATCCATTATAAAGTCTAACTAAAGGATGGCAAGCATATTATCATTGTTCCTCTTTTTTAAAAAATATTATATGACGATCAAGTGATGATGCAATGAAGAAGAGAGGAAGAACTTCAATGACAAAATAGTGACATTGAGCTTATAATAAAAGAGAGTGAGACTGAAAGAGTGATAGATTTAATGTATTAAAAGGAGAGAATGAAATAAAAAGAAAGAAAGTGGTTGAGAGTTTCCAAAATGAAGAAAGTGATGAATTAAATAAAGAGGGAGAATTTGAACAAAATGAAAGTGTGAAAAAAAAGATAGAGTGAGGAAAATAAATAATTTGTGATTAAGGAAGAAAATAAAGAACTTTTAAATGATAGAAAAAAGAAATATTGGAAAGTTCAAATGAAAAGATTGAGAGTGAAGAGAGAAAACAAGTAAGTATTGTTAAGAAAGAAAAGAGAATTTTGTCTTCTAACATTAATGAACTTGAATTTTCTTATTTAGTTTTGTTTCTGTTTTTTAGGATTATAAAGAAAGATTGTCATGGACTAAAAGAGGTGATAAAAGAAATGCAATATTAATCAAGAGGTTTAATGGAGTTAGGATAGGAATTTTATTTGAATCTTTTAGGAAGAGTTGCTTACTTGTGTTATTAGCACAAATCCCTATCCTAAGGAGTTCAAGTTATTTGTCTAGAGAAGCCTACAAGTTGAATTCCTATGATTCAAGGATGCATCCTTTTGAGAAGAGAAGGAATGATGATAACCAAGCCACCTTACAAGAAGATCACAATGCTATACATGGGAAAGACTTCAAGAAGGTTCTTCAAGGCTATTCTTTTTATTAAAATAGTATGGATGAAGTACAAATAAAACTTTTCATGTACTCATTGGATCATTCAAGACTAAAAGATATAAAAAGATGCATGAAGTTTCCTACAATCTTATTTGCATTATGAGCTTTGCTTATGGAAGACATTGCATTCAATGAAGCTTCAAGGGGATAATCCACATATTTAACCCTAAAGTCAATATAAAGAGGTGGTTCTACAATTCAATTTATTTCTACTTTCCTATCAAGTAATCAGGCTATTACTTGTTTAAGCCCATGTTTGGTTAGTTTATAATGTATTTGGGCTACTATTAGTTATGCCTAAGCCTATATATTAATTAAACTACTTTATTTTCATGTTTTTATTAGTTTTAGACCTCTTTTATTAGATCAAGGCCTAATCCAAACTTTAACTTAGTTTCTATTCTAGAAGTTCATTTTCTTATCTAGAAAGGATTCCTATTAAATTCTTTGATTAGGAAGAGTTTTTAGCTTATTTTAAAATTTTAGATTAGTGTTGCTCAATTTCTGCAAGTGTACAGGTCATGAACAAGTAATATAGTAGTGAAATAAGTGTCGATCCCACGAGGAAGGGTTGACAAGTACCAAAACTATTGAATATTCTATTATTTAGAAAATCAATTATGAGAAGTCATATTTTAAGCTAAAGTAAAGTTCAAGTAAATAAATGATGATAATATGAAATAAGATTAAAAGCCTAGGATTTAGAATTTATCAATTGATTACCTATGATTACTTTATATTTTTTAGATTGGATTATTTTTGTTGGAATTAATGATTAGATTTCCCTAAATTATATGATGTTCTCTCTCAAGATACAACATGTGTGCTCATATTAATCTTATGTCCACTCTCGTGATTATAAGCAATTAACAAAAACCCATTAAGTTTTATGGAAATCCTTTAACAATCACAAAGGAGTATTCTTATCTCTAAGCAATACATTCCCTAGGTCAATTATCCTAATGAAATAATATTATGTTTCCACTCTCGCTACTTCACACAATATCTTAGATCATGCAATTAATGGCCAGTTAATTACAAGCATTAAGTTCTAAGATAAAAGATTAATTCCAACAATCAAACCCAATCAATTAAATATAAATAATCATATGCAAATCAAAAGATTACATCTAAATCCTAGAAAAATAAATTTAGCTATTCATAATTGAGAAGGAAGAAATAATTAAATTAACAATCAAAATAACAAACATAATAACAACTTATAATTAAATTCAAGATAGAGTTTAGAGAGAACTTGTTTTGGGATATAATCTTTGATGAACTCAAGCTTCCAAAAATTCCTCCTCTTGATCAAAATAAAAAAAATAAAACTAATCTACTCTAAGAAAGCATATGAAAATCTCCCTACATATTTTTTTTATGGATTTTCTTTTATGCCATTTCTCTTTGCCAAGCATGGTATTTATAGACATGTTTGGTGGAAGAATTCAAGTTCCATTAAAATTCTTACATCAAAAATTCAACATTGATGGTTAGGTTGGCCACCAACCATTGAATTCCTTCATCAATATTCAAAAATAGTTAGGTTGGCTACCAACCATTGAATTTTGGCCACCAATCATTGAATTCCTTTATCAATATTCAAAAATGGTTAGGTTGGCTACCAACCATTGAATTTTGGCCACCAACCATTGAATTTATTTCTCATGGATTGAAAACTTAAATCATTGCTTGCATCATTATTTTTACTGCATCATTTTGGTATGCAAAAATAAAATAAAAATACTTAAAATATGTTATAATTTATTTATAAATTGTAGAACTATTTATTTCTAAAAATAAGTAATAATATTATTGCATTCTCGAGAATTGAGCTAAAATTTAAGTTTAAACAATTAAAATAACTCTAAAAATATAGAGTTATCACACCCCCAAACTTAAGTTTTTGCTTGTCCTCAAGCAAAAGAAAATTCAAAACCTAAACTAGTCCACTTTCGTAGAAAATTACGATTGCATTTAGTGTATGCAACAAGCCTTTAAACCCCTAGGTATTCCGTAGAGGACGAGTTATAGTCTCGTAAGGGCTTCTAGTGGTGATACCCACAAATACCTATAAAACTTTAAACTTTCAAATATTTATTTCAAAAAGGAAATTTAATATTCTCATGCTTAGTTTGAATATTTTTTCAAAGGTTTCAAGAAATTAATATTCACAAAGAATATATCAATAGTATTACAAGTCAAGCTTCTATCTCAGATTCAAAACAATCCTCATCTTAATCATGCTTTGAATAACCATGCATTAAATCAACCACAAAGAAATTGTTGCACTTCAGATAGGCATATACATACTGATATCTTTAAATGCCTCTATCAAAAGATATAAAATAGATGTGCAAATCTCATAAGCATGTTAATGCAAATAATCTCCACTAATAGAATCACAAATCAAGAGAGATCAATAGGTCTTAACTAGGCTTGTAATGGGGCTAATACAAGGTCTTTTGGCTGAACAAAGAAAAGGCTAAATGAACAAAAGTAAGATAATTATATCAAGTTTACAAAAGAAAATCAATAGCTCAAATAAAGGGATTATGTTAATGAAGGATCCCTTCCATCTTAAGCATCATTCTTCTTCAATGTTTTCTTCTTTTAAGCCCCCTTCTTCTTCTTCTATTTTTTTTTTCTTTTTTTTCTTTTTTTATTTTTTTATTTTTTTTAACAACATTATTCTAAAGATAAGCAAGAATACTAACTTTTATTTTATTCAATTTTCTTGCTTTCCCCCAAACTTATTTTAAGCAAAAAGTGATCTTTTACAATGAATAATACTCTCAATTATTAGCGATCTTTATTTTTTTTTAAAACTTCAATAATTCTCTTTTCTTTATTAGAATGTAAACTTGACAAAATTATCTCACAAATAGGGTGAAGGATAACAATTAAGGTTACTTAACAAAGAAAGAAAGCTAAAATTAACAAGGCACAAATGGGTAAACTAGGAAAAAAAATAAAATAAGGGTAGATACAAGTAACAGCCTAAACAAACAATGCCTAAATCATATCTCTCTTTCAAAATGAATTCAAAATTTCGCATCAAAAGTTTGCAAAAACATGTTCTAAGATAGGTGAGGCAAATGAAGATAAAAATGTGTAGAAGCCCTCTCTAAGTAAGCATACACAAATTCAATGCAATCAATATAATGCAAAGCAAAGCAAAACATAATCTTAATAAAAGTTAATTTCTTATCCAAAATAGTTGCTCAACTTGAAATACTTTAATAAATTGTCCATAAATATCAATTATAATTTATCATTGGCCTTTCATCAAATTATTTAACACAAGCATATTTTATCAATAAAAGAGTAAAAAATTTTAAATTTATTCATCAAAACACGAAAGAAATTACTGAAAACAAAAAAACAAACTAAATCTCCCCCAAACTTGCAATGGTCATTGTCCTCAATGTCAAAGAAACAAACCAAAAGAAAGAAAATCCTCCCTCTTGTAGAAAAGTGGATTCCAAATAATAAGTAGGATATGCATTTCACTCCCTTACTTCCTGTAAAACATCTTGAAACAACACTAAAAGCAAGCATGAGAAATTAATCACACAAAAAAAAATCAATTTTTTTTTTAATTTTTTTTAATTTTTTATTTTGGAAACTAAAAAATAGAAAGAAGAAGAAAAAAAAATACATATGCATATCAAGAGCACAAAAATTACTCTTTACTCAGCCATCTTGTATGAATAACTCTTGAGTTAGTTAGTTAGTTTTTTTTTTTTTTTTGAAAAGGTAAATCACATAAATTTAGGATGCGTATCAAGAGTACAAAAGTAACTCATTACTCAGCCATCTTACATTTAGTGAATCGAACATAAAACTTCGCTTGATCAGGTGTAACAAAAAAACACACACACAAAACAAAAAAATGCAATAAAAAAAACTACAGGAGTTAGGGAAGTTATAACCGGAGATTCAGATCTAGTCCTCGCTTTTTATTGCTACTGGCTCTGGGGTGCCAAACTACCTGCGCCATTAATGGATCAAGTTCGAATTTAAAATTTTGCATTTGATCAATCAATTGATCAATAGTTGAAGCAAAGACTAAGATGTGTCGACTCGCTGGTGTCATAAAACCCTGTTCCACAGCATGATCAAGAAAAGATAACAAACCATTATAAAAACCATCAACATTAAGTAATCCCAATGGCTTCTGAAGAACAGTTAATTATGTCCAAGATGCAATGGTGAAAATATCTTCAAATGTTTCTAAACCACCAGGTAATGCGATAAAAGCATCAGCATTGAGATTCATGTATGCAATTCGTTCGTACATGCTATTGACCTATAACTCATTACCTATAGTTTCACCAGTGATTTGTTTATTTCGAGCCAAAGCCTTTAGAACTATTCCTAAGACTTTACTACCTCTAATATATGCAGAACTTGCGACACAACCCCTTAACCCTAAACTATCTCCCTCAAACACCAAATCAATTTTTCGTTCAGCTAAAATCCTAGCAAGTTCATTAGCTGCTATCAAGTACTCTCTTTTCTTGCCAGAGTTTGGACTACAAAAGACACAAATAGTTTTGAATTTGTGTGTTGAGGATTCTGCCATTTTCTCTCATAGATCTCTCAAAAGGATTGTGTGCATATTGACAATAATGAATGTGCATATAAAGAAACTAGAAGAGTAAAAGAACAGTTCACTAGGATAAAATAATTATTGACAGAAAAAGTATGAAAACAAAAATGATAATAAAAACAAAAATAATCAATGTTGTGTGTACAAATGTCAAAAGAAAAAAAAATATTTGAAAAACTAAAAAGAAACAGACATTGAAATATTAAAAAGCTAATGAAAGTAAAAAAAATCTACAGTGTGTATACAAAAGACAAATAAAATATTGAAAAGCTAAAAGTAGACATTAAAAGACTAAAAAGTTGTCGACAATAGAAAAATCTGCAAGAAAATAAAATCTAGGTGCTAAAAAGTCAAAAAGTACTGCAAGATGTAAAAAAAATAATGCATTGAAAAATAAAAAAGTTAGTGATACACCTTATTATAAACAGTAGTTGTGATTTTGGCTCACATCTTCCTCTGGTTTTACTTCCAGCAACGGCTTACACGCCTTCTATGAGTCGAGGATAGGCTTCCCATCCAGTTTTCTTATTAACTGGCAAACAGGGTCTTTTATCGTCAGATTCTCTAGACTGTAATGCTGCTTCTCTTCCTTGAATAGTTCCCGTAAATCTAAAAGAGTGTGTTGAACTTGTCCACAAGGATGCGTCTAAAGAGTCTGTAGGATATTATCCATAGACTCCTTACTCAGTCCATCCTTTATGAATTTAATTTTGTCTTCTCGATTTATGGATGCAAATCCAATATTTCTGCAACGTGTACTGCAATTCCATCTTGCACACTTGTAGCAGACTCCCATTCTCTTAGCTCTCCTCTTCTTTGAGTAAGAACTTCTCCCTGTACCTGGCAAACATTTAATAAATGAGTCATCAATCTCACCTGCCAATCGTACTTTGGCTTCTATGATCCAACGAATATCTTCAGGAAGATTCAGACGTCTAAATGCCTTCATTCTTTCTAGTCTGCGTTCATCAATTTTCCTGAGTACATCTTGGGAAAGAGTTGAAAATCTATTTTTTAGTGCTGTAAGAGATGCTTCCATGTCTAATTAACTTTGTTAAGAAAATGAAAGAGAAAATTTACAATGAAACAACTAAACAGAAATAAAAGAAACCTAATAAAGAGAAAACTTGGGTTTCCTCCTAATAAGCTATTTAATAACTCACAAACAACACTAAAGAAAAATTAAAATAAAATGAAACAAACAAAGGAACAAAAAAAATTAAAAAGAAGTAAACAAGTTAGAAATTTGGGTTGCCTCCCAAAAGCGCTTTATTTATAGTCTTTAGCTTGACTATAGCTAGATCTTCATCATGGAGGATAATACACAAAGTATATCATCTCGATAATTATGGAAAGATAGACTTTTGCCAATTTTAGTGAGTCAAGCAAGCTTGATTTGAGTCTGCATGGAAAAAAATTAAGACATAAATTATTTAATATTTTATAATTAGGCTCATAATTTTTAAAAACTTTCTAACGAGCTCTTTTTCTTGCTCTAAATTTTCTTAAGAAATTGAGATAGGAAGGTAGTGGAGTTAAATCAAGAGTCGATGAGTGCTCAGTTGATGGTGGTGAATGCTTCTTATTTTCTTTCAAGTCATCAAATTGATATTCTGTATGGTTTGGCATATTTGGTGTTGTTTTCACCAAACAAACTGAAAGAGTTTCCTTTGAGTTCTCTTTTTCAAATACCTCTTCAATTTCCCTATCAATTGCAACCACTCTGTAGATATCATCTATGAGAGAAGAATATTTGAAATTTTTAGGCAAATTGGGCTCAACCTCTTCCTTTTTATCTTGTTTGCTTGAAGTATCATTACTCAAAGAAATTGCCAAGCATTGCTCTCTAGAATATTCTTCAAATTCGCTTGTCAAGTTACCATGGCCTTAAGTATCTAATGGACGAGCGAATTGTTCCATTTGTACATCAAAATTTGTATTGTGGCTAGTCCATTGACTCATCCTATCTTCCAATCTTTCACATCATTCATGAGTAGCATTTATGAATCTTTCCAATGCTGCTTCATAAGATGGTTTGTGCTCCTCAAATGGTGCATGATCTTGAAAATCATATTGATAAGGATACCATGAATTGTTACCTTGATCGCATTGGTTTTCCCTTGAAAATCTCGAATAGTCACTCCATCCTGAGTTGTTTATGTTGGAATATGGATAATTCTCATACCTGTTATAATTTGAGAAAAATTGTACCTGCTCTGTATATTGGCACTCAGAATTCAAATGATTACCTCTACACAGATCATAACTCAAACATGAATTAAATAAACTCTTTGCATCAAGTTTATCAATTAAGTTAGCCAATGTATCGATTTTAGCATTTAACTTACTAAAACCATCCTTACCATACATGTTTGCTGCTCTATTTAGTATCATTCCTCTATCACACCATTAAAAGTTGTGGAAAGCCTTCTTTTTTTTTTTTTTTTTTTATGAAAGTCCTGCAAAATAAAAAATAAAAAAATAGAAAAGAAAAACAAAATCTAAAGTAATAGAGTATATCAATCTATTGATATTGTTAAAAATTGCCTTCCCCGGCAGTGGCACCAAAAACTTGTTGTGCGATTTCTGCAAGTGCACAGGTCGTGAACAAGTAATATAGTAGTGAAATAAGTGTTGATCCCACGAGGAAGGGTTGACATGTACCAAAACTATTAAACATTCTATTATTTAGAAAATCAATTATGAGAAGTCGTATTTTAAGCTAAAGTAAAGTTCAAGTAAATAAATGATGATAATATGAAATAAGATTAAAAGTCTAGGATTTAGAATTCATCAATTGATTACTTATGATTACTTTATATTTTTTAGATTGGATTATTTTTGCTGGAATTAATGATTAGATTTCCCTAAATTGTATGATGTTCTCTCTCAAGATACAACATGTGTGCTCATATTAACCTTATGTCTACTCTCGTGATCATAAGCAATTAACAAAAACCCATTAAGTTTTATGGAAATCCTTTAACAATCACAAAGGAGTATTCTTATCTCTAAGCAATACATTCCCTAGGTCAATTATCCTAATGAACTAATATTGTGCTTCCACTCTCGCTACTTCACACAATATCTTAAATTATGCAATTAATGGCCAGTTAATTACAAGCATTAAGTTCTAAGATAAAAGATTAATTCCAACAATCAAACCCAATTAATTAAATATAAATAATCATATGCAAATCAAAAGATTACATCTAAATCCTAGAAAAATAAATTTAGCTATTCATAATTTAAAGAGAAGAAACAATTAAATTAACAATAAAAATAATAAACATAATAATAACTTATAATTAAATTCAAGAATAGAGTTTAGAGAGAACTTGCTTTGGGATACAATATTTGATGAACTCAAGCTTCCAAAAACTCTTCCTCTTGATCAAAATAAAAAATAAAAATAATCTACTCTAAGAAAACATATGAAAATCTCTCTACATATTTTTTTATGGATTTTTTTTAATGCCATTTCCCTTTGCCAAGCATGATATTTATAGACATGTTTGGTGGAATTCAAGTTCCATTAAAATTCTTACATCAAAAATTCAACATTGATGGTTAAATTGGCTACCAACCATTGAATTCCTTCATCAATATTCAAAAATAGTTAGGTTGGGTACCAACCATTGAATTTTGGCCACAACCATTGAATTCCTTTATCAATATTAAAAAATGGTTAGGTTGGCTACCAACCATTGAATTTTGGCCACCAACCATTGAATTTATTTCTCATGGATTGAAAACTTGAATCATTACTTGCATCATTATTTTTACTGCATCATTTTGATCTGCAAAAATAAAATAAAAATACTTAAAATATGTTATAATTTATTTATAAATTGTAGAACTATTTATTTCTAAAAATAAGTAATAATATTATTGCATTCTCCAGAATTGAGCTAAAATTTAAATTTAAATAATTAAAATAACTCTAAAAATATAGAGTTATCAATTAGACTTGAGTCACCATAAATACTCAAGTTTCTTTGTTATTCAATAGATTATTGATGATAAGTAAAATTCAACCTTTGCCTTTTTAAGAGAGGGTTTTCACTTGTTTATTGATTCTTGTTTGAATCAATGTTATACAACCAAAGCCAATTACTTTGTGCATTTTAATTTAAAGGTTATCTTTCACTTGTTGATATTGTGAGATCATATTCCAAGGTACTTTATGACGAGTTGGATTTGGATCGTGGACTTGGCAACAAATTTTATTTAACTTTCTAAGGAATCGCTTCTAAACATAAAGATATTATGTCTTAAGTTTAATATATTTGGTATTTGTATCAGTTAATGATAAGAATCAAGCCATGTTGCGCGATTTTTGCAAGTGCACAGGTCGTGAACAAGTAATATAGTAATGAAATAAGTGTTGATCCCACGAGGAGGGGTTAACAAGTATCAAAATTATTGAATTTTCTATTATTTAGACTATCATATGAAAAGTCTTGTGATTTAAATTAAACTAGATATTTAGTGCTATTGCACAGATAAGTAAAGTGTAAATAATTGAACTAAAAAATACCTCAAGATAAATTCCCAGGTAAGTGGAGAGGTCACAGCGGTCCCACTTAAAAACCATTTTCCTAGATAAAATATTATCAAAATAAGTAATTTAGTAGTACAATAATTCACTAAAACTATACCCAATAATAGAATAATTAATTACAAAATTTAAAAAAACTAATTCAATGTATGTAACAATTAATTACCTATAGTATCCTTATGCTTGCTTGCCTGGTTTAATTAGAATTAATGATTAGATTTTTCCTTAATTATGTGAAGGTCTCTCTCAAGATAAGTCACAAGTATTCATGTTAACGTTATGTCTACTCTCGTGATCACAAGCAGTTAACATAAACCCATTAAATTTTATGAAAATCCTTTTAACAATCACAAAAGAGTATTCTTATCTCTAAGCAATACATACCCTAGGTTTAATATCTTAATAAACTAATATTATGCTTCCACTCTCGCTACTTCACATAATATTTTTAAACATGTAAATAGTGATTAAATATTCATAAATATTAAGTTCTAAGATAAAAGATTAATTCCAATAATCAAAACACTCAATTAATCAATCATAGAACACCATAAAATAATTAAGAGATTACATCTAAATCCTAGAAAAATAAATCTAGCTACTTTTAGTTAAAAAGGAAGAAACAATTAAATTAACAAAAAACATAATAACAACTTATAATTAAATTCAAGAATAGAGTTTAGAAATAACTTATTTTGGGATACAATTTTTTATAAACTCAAGCTTCCAAAAACTCTTCCTTGGTCAAAATAATAATAAAAGAAATCTACTCTAAGAAAATATATGTAACTTCTCTCTACATCTACTTTTTATTCTACTATGAGTTATGATTTTGGAGAAGGGAGGTAATGCCTATCCATTGGCAAATTCCATCTTCATTTTCAACCATGTTGCATCATTGATTACATTATTATTTTTATGACATCATCGCCTGTATCATTAATTTCATAATATTATTGTCTGTATCATTTATAAAATGATCTCATTATCTGCATCATTTATAAAATGACATATCGCCTGAGTTATGACATTATTGTATCATTGTAACATCATTTTGATCTGCAAAAATAAAATAAAAATACTAAAAATATATTATAATTTATTTATAAATTGTAAAACTATTTATTTCTAAAAATAAGTAATAATATTATTGTATTCTCGAGAATTAAATTAAAATTTGGGTTTAAACAAATAAAATAACTTTAAGAATGTACAGTTATCAAGCCACCTTATAAGAGGATCATGAAGCGATATATGGGAAAGACTTCAGGAAGGTTCTTCAAAGTTGTCCTTTTCATCAAGTTAGTGTGGAATGGACTACAAATAAAATTTTCCATATACTCATTGGATTTCAAATAGAATAGCTAAAAGGATGCATAAAGTTTTCTACAATCTTATTTGCATCACGAGCTTTGCTTATGGAAGACATTGCATTCAAGGAAGTTTCAAAGTGATAATTCACATATTCAAGCCTAATGTTAAGTTGAAGATGCTATTCTACAATTCAATTTATTTCTACTTATATATCCTAGTAATGAGGTTGTTTTACTTGTTTAAGACCATGTTTAGTTAGTTTATAATGTATTTGGGCTGCCACTAGTTATGTCTAAACCCATATGTTATTTAGACTACTTTATTTTCATGTTTTCATTAGTTTTAAGCCTTTTTTGTATTAGTTTAAGGCCCAGTATGAATTTTTGCTTATTTTCTATTCTATAAGTTTATTTTCTTATCTAGGAATGATTTTTATTGAATTTCTTAATTAGGAAGAATTCCTATCTTATTTTAGAATTTTAGAATAGACCTGTGTCACTGTAAATACTTAAATTTTCTTTGTAATTTGACAGACTATTGATGATGAATAAAATTGGACTTTTGCCTTTTTAAAAGATGGTTTTCACTTATTTTTTGATTCTTGTTTAAATCAAAGTTATACAATAAAAGCTAATTACTTTTTGCATATTAATTTCAAGATTCTCTTTCACAAATTGACATTATGTCATAGAGATCATATTCCAAGGTGTGTTATCATGAGTTGGATTTGGGTTGCAAACTTGGTAACAAATCTGATTTAATTTGACTTTCCAAGAAGTTGTTTCAAAGCAAAAAGATATTAAGTCTCAAGTTTAATATACTTGGGATTTGTATCAAAGGCGTTTAAGATCAATTGATTTTTTGATGAATTGAGTGTTTTTTAGGGAGTTTAAGTATAAAATCTTTAAAATCTTCATCTATTGTACTCAAAATATTTATCAAAATTCTAGTTCTTTGATTTTATAAGAAAATTATCCTCGGGTAGAATTCTAAATTATATAACTTGGTTTGTAAATGAGTCACCTACAATCTATTTTTGCATTTTTTTTTTGTAAAGATTTTATATGGTACCTATCAGCTAGTGATAGCAAACACCTAAGTAAGTTTGTGAATAGAGATTGTAAGCATCTGAAAAGCTAAAAGATGAGATAATTTTCTTGAGATAGTCTTCTACAATGATTAGAAGGTATTATAATAGGCTTGATTCTGGCTCACTATCAGAGTTATTTTAGTAGAGAGAAATCTCAAAGTCGGTTGCTTTGAGGAATGGATGTAAGTAAGAGGACTTATCATGATAAATTATTGTGTTGCTTTCTCTTCTCTATTTCTCCTACGATCTAATTTTCTTTATTTTTTGTTTCTTCTAGTTGACTATGATGCTTGATCCAATCTAAAGATTGTGATTAAAGAACTAAACAATGAAAAATTACTTTTATCAAATTCAAAGATATAAAGTGAAATATCAAAGTTCATATTAATTTATCTCTCTTCCAATATTTTTAATTTTGCTCACTTTCAATATAGTCAAGAAATTGATATAGTAACAGAAATAGAATAAGACCTGTGATAGACAAATTGCCTAAATTCGATAACTAGGCAATTGAATCTTATCTAGATGTCTGTTTGAACACCACCACACTCTAGTATTCTAATTCGTTGTGCTTCTTCAAATATCTTAAGTGTAATTATATTAATCCTTCATCTTTAATATTTAATTTTGCATATAAGAGCATCTCCAATATATTATTTATTTGAAAAAAAATCTTTTGTTTAATAGAGAGCATTTTAGATGATATTTAAATATAAATAATAATCAAGTCCAATAGACTCTTTATATTCTACTCTTTATTTTAATTTGTACCATAAGTATTTAATGTCTTAATCTTTTTTTCCTCTATTTATTTTTATTAGATTTCACTTTTTTATTTTATTATTTTTGCTCCAATAGAAAGATAGTATTAAGATAGTATTAATTAATAACATGCATAGAAAATTGAAATGTATTAATTACAAAAATAGAGAGTAAATTTTGGCTTTCTAGATGTGAAGAGTTAAACTAACTCTTTAATTTATACTCACTTCGTTCTAAAAAAGTTGTCTATTATTCCTTTTTAGGATGTCCTAAAACACTTGTCCACTCTAAAAGTAGTTATAAGATTTGTCTATTTTATCTTTACTAATTAAAATATATGTATTTTCAAAATTAATAATAAAGATAGTAATAAATGAGTATATATAAGGATATAAGTGGAAAAATATAATAAAATTTATAAATTGGCTAGCAATTAATAATATTTTCTTAAACTGTGTGAGAAAAAAAAAATAGACAACATTTTTAGGACGGAGGAAGTATTTTGAAGATAAAGAATTTGTTGGAGTTTTTTTTTGTTGAACGACTCTTTATAACAAAGAGTTTAATTTAAATAAAGAGTCCACTGGAGATGTTCCATTTTAGAATTAGTGATATTTTAACGAGAATTCGAAAGAATTTCAAAAGAAGCCTAATTCATCCCCACCTCTTCCCCCCTTCCTCCTCCTCCTCTTCCTCTTCCTCTCGAACTACAGGCATCTAACTCTCAAACATCATATAAATAAAGAAAATTTAATCATTAATCCAGATAAAATAAAACCAATCTAGAAAATATGGAAAAGCCATAGATAGTCAATTAATAAAATCTAAATCTTAAACCTTTTCTATATATTGAATTAATCTTTTGAATTTTCTCATATTTATTTTAGTTTACTTATTCTTAAATCTTAATTGATCATGTAAATAATAAAAGAATTCATAATTTTAGTATTTATTAACCATTTCTTGTGTGATTGACACTATTTACTAGTATACTATGTTACTTGTTAATAATATGTGCAGTTGCAAAAATAAGCAACAGTACCACATATCATATTATTAATTTTAAATTCAATTGATCTCGAATTAATTAATATCAATTTAACATTTTAATTAAAAAAATTCAATATTTTATTAACTACAATAATACAATATTAATTTGATATATTTGATTATAAATTCACATACATATGCATAAACAAATATTAGTTTATCATTTATTTTATTGTTTATATTATCAAATTGAATAACATAAAAAACTTTTATTTATTTATTTATTTTGAGAGGATAAGAAAATGTGAGTCTTTCTTACCCACTCTAAATAGTCAGCAGTAAGGTTGCATAACTTGCATTATTTAAATTTTATTATTTTATTATTATGAATTATTTTATTTTTTCAGTTTTATTCATTAATTAATTTGATGCAAATCTAAAATTTTATTATATAGAAATTTAATTCAAATTTTAATATCTAATTTTTTTAAATGAAAAAAATTCATTTTATCACTGAACAACTAGCTAGCCATAATCGTGTATCCGACATTAATTAACATGACATAACACATTAAAAGTGTTTTTGATAGGCTGTAATGAGAGGTAATGTAATATAATTAAATGAATTTAAAAATTCATTTAATTATATTATATTACATTCCATTACGGCTTACCAAACACATCCTAAGCTGATTTATTTAAAATTTTGTCGTCTAACTTGACATTTCCACGTCAAGAATTTGGTATTTATACATATACACCACAGATGGATCCTACATATAATGATAAGCTTAAACACGAAGGTGAGTTCCCTTAAAACTCTTTAATCTTCAATAAAATGACATACAGATTATGACAGGCTTGATTAATCAGTTTGTGACTTTTGCAAATGCCTTCAACAAGTAGATATGTCATGAACTATAAAGTTGAAACACTAACTAGTTGAAAAGATATGTCAATGACAATTCATTTCCATGATAAACTGACTAGACTTAATGTCATTGATGAACTATTAATAAGGAGAAAAAATCTCTAAGCATGATCATGGAAGGTGACAGATCTAGTCCCTTAATTTTTAGGGGTGATAAGATAATTTTACAAAAACTTTGGGGGTAGAAAGTTATTCTTCAAAATATTTAGATCACTTTTCAAGATAAATTAAGAGTTTTAAAAATCTCAAAGGTAACTGCAATCCCACTTCTCAAAGATCCACCATTGATGAGCACAACCGACAATAGAACAAGAACTTTCAATTGATTTAAAATAGTGTAATTACATACCTTTGCTTTTATCCTTTTGCCTTTCAATTGATTTAAAATAGTGAAATTACATAAAGGCTGTTCATTTATAGTAGAGTGAGGCTTTAGTTTTAAGGGTTGCTTTGGTTTTTTTGCTTTTCCAATTAATGACATTTTGTGTAATTTCTTAAAAAACTTAGTTGTTTTGTTATTTAAGCATATTACATAAAAGCCCTACATTGCAGTATTGCGAAACTTTAATTAGAAGGCTTATTTTGGTCTTTTTCAATTTTCTAATTAGTAGCATTTTCTATAATTTCTTAGAAAAATTTAGTTGTTTTGTTATTTAGGCATATAATGAGTTGTAACCCACTATTGTATAAGGGTGAAGGCCCTTATACCCAACGACTTTAGCTTTTTTTTTTTTTTTTTTTTTTTTTAGTTTCTCTATCTAGTTATAATAGAGGTTGGAAAAAACAAACTCAAGAAAAAAAAAAGGCTAAATATTAAAATATCTATAATTATCATAACTAAAAAGGGTAATTAAATTATTTGAATTAAAAAAAATAAAGTTAGGGCGCATAGACCTTAGGTTCAGACGCGTGGCAAGTCTATGTTCCTCAAGCTAGGAACATAGAAAGGAAAACAAGATTAGTTTTATTTCTATCCAAACTCAAAATAGGCGCTCGAAAAGTCTTCAGGCCTTAAGATTATAGATGTAAATGACTCAAACTATTTTTAAGCCGGTAGAATTCAACTCATAAAATACTCGAATTTAGTTTAATTCTACCTTTATCAAGCTTGAACTCGAGTAGCTCGAGTAATGAGTTGAACTAAATTCGACTATTATAATTAACTCGAGTGGCTCTCAAAGCTAATTAAATATTAATATTTTATATAATTTAAATATATTTTATATTACATTTAATAATTTATTAATTTGATCCCAAGCTTGAGTCTATTCGAATTTATTTGAGCTTTAATTTGATATTAATAAATAAGTTAATTTATTTTTAATAATAATTGAGACTAATTAAATCTAGCTTGAGTATTAGTTTGACCCTAACCCAAGCTTCAAAATTAAAACTCAATCATCTTCGAGTTTCAAGCTTCAAATTTTCTAATTTATTGGAGCTCCACCTTGGCACATGTAACACCCTAGGTTTTTGATAACTCTGTATTTTTAGAGTTATTTTAATTGTTTAAACTTAAATTTTAACTCAATTTTCAATAATGCAATAATATTATTACTTATTTTTAGAAATAAATAGTTCTACAATTTATAAATAAATTATAACATATTTTAAGTATTTTTATTTTATTTTTGCATATCAAAATGATGCAATAAAAATAATGATGCAAGCAATGATTCAAGTTTTCAATCCATGAGAAATAAATTCAATGGTTGGTGGCCAAAATTCAATGGTTAGTAGCCAACCTAACCATTTTTGAATATTGATGAGGGAATTCAATAGTTGGTGGCCAACCTAACCATCAATGTTGAAATTTTGATGTAAGAATTTTAATGGAACTTGAATTCTTCCACCAAACATGTCTATAAATATCATGCTTGGCAAAGGGAAATAGCATCAAAAGAAAATCCATAAAAAAAATATGTAGAGAGATTTTCACATGTTTTCTTAGAGTAGATTAGTTTTATTTTTTATTTTGATCAAGAGGAGGAGTTTTTGGAAGCTTGAGTTCATGAATGATTGTATCCCAAAATAAGTTCTTTCTAAACTCTATTCTTGAATTTAATTATAAGTTATTATTATGTTTATTATTTTTATTGTTAATTTAATTGTTTCTTCTCTTTTAATTATGAATAGCTAAATTTATTTTTCTAGGATTTAGATGTAATCTTTTGATTTGCATATGATTATTTATATTTAATTGATTGGGTTGATTGTTGGAATTAATCTTTTATCTTAGAATTTAATGCTTGTAATTAACTGGCCATTAATTGCATGATTTAAGATATTGTGTGAAGTAGCGAGAGTGGAAACACAATATTAGTTTATTAAGATATTAGACCTAGGGTATGTGTTGCTTAGAGATAATACCACTCCTTTGTGATTTTTTAAAAGGGATTTTCATAAAACTTAATGGGTTTGTGTTAATTGCTTATGATCACGAGAGTAGACGTAAGGTTAATATGAACACACATGTTGTATCTTGAGAGAGAGCATCATATAATTTAGGGAAATCTAATCATTAATTCCAGCAAAAATAATCCATCTAAAAATCATAAAGAAATCATATGTGATCAATTGATGAATTCTAAATCCTAAACTTTTAATCTTATTTTCATATTTATCATTATTTAATTACTTCAATTTCATTTTAGCTTAAAATATAAAATCTCATAATTGATTTTCTAAATAATAAAGTAATATTAAAAATTGGTACTTGACAAACCCTTCCTCGTGGGAACGATACTCACTCATCATTTTATTACTTGTAAACGATCTGTGCACTTATAGAAATTGTGCAACAGTTTTGTTAATTGTAAAAATTCTTAAGTTAATGTAATTTTAAGCATTTTCTTGTAGAGAATGGAGATCAAGTTCATTATTCTTTTTTAAATGAATGTTACAAGTAATTGAAATTTGTAAGAATTTCATATAGAGAGCAAAGTAACATTTGCAACAGATTATGAATGCCCATTACTATTGTCACAAGCATATGGTAAGTGATGGAAGTTTACAAGCTAATGTGTGAATATTGTTTCTAACGACATCGAGGAAAAACTAATAGTTAGGGAGCTTGAGTCAGCATTGGAATAAATTAATCAATCCATTTACCATTAGTGTTGTTCATACTTTCTTTTTTTTTTTGAGAACCCAATCCTCTACTTTTACTGCTGATCTCTATAAAATTTCAATGGTATGAGGAATATGACTTAAAAACAATAGCTTATGTACTGCTGAAGCAGACAAACCTACCATATTTAAGAAAAAATTTCTTTTTACTCCATTTATGACATCCTATTTCACCAAAAATATATCCATTTTATCATCAGCAAACTTATTGTGCTTGTGCTTAATTGTCAAGTCTTATAATGGATTGTGTAATAGTTGGCTTCTATAATATACAAATACTATTGCTTGACATGTAATTGATGGATTTAAACAAATATCTAAGATTATGATGTATGATGCCTCAACCAAAGATTTCCTTTCGAAAGCTTTAATTTTCATAACAATCATTAGAGGAGAATAAACTAGTGGATCAATTAAGGCTTTCTGAGAGATAATCTTTGCTTAGGGTATCATGCATCATAATCTTAGATGTTCATCTAAATCCATCAGTTACACATCAATGCAATAGCACGCATCCCTTATGGGACCAAACTATTATTATGTTCATCTAATAGCACAACCGATTATGGGACCTAACAATCAAGCTCAAACAAAATGGTATAACACACATAACAAATACAACTTCAATCAATTTAATTGAAAAAAATCTAGTTACCTTAATTTTTAATTTAAAGTTCTCCAATATATTTTCTCTTATAATATGAACTGCATATGCAAAAATCACATAAAGCTCAATGATCTCAAATAAATCAATATGCTCAATTTATCAAGAAAAGAAAAACACACTTAATTTCAATGATTAATTTCTATTATAAACTAATTAAGTTTAATATATGTACTATTTTTAAATTTTTAATTATATTCAATTTATTAATCCAAAACTAAAAGTAATTAATGTAATAATTCATATAAATATTAGTTTATATACTTAATAAAAACCATAAAAGTAATTAATATTATTTTTTTAATTTTATATATTAATTTATGTAAATATAAAAATAATTATAATTTAGCTAAACTAAAATAATAAGTTACCTAAAATTAATCTAAACAATAACAATAAAAAAAACCTAAATGTAATTCAAACTATTTATTTTTCAATTTTATATATTAATTTTTGTAAATCTAAAACTAATTAAAATTTACCTCAAATTAATCTAAATAATAATAATAATAATAATAATAAAACACTAAAATATAAAGAATTTATTATTATTTTTTAATTATATATATATATATATATATATATATATATATATATATATATATATATATATATATATATATATATATATATTAAAACTAATAAATTAAACATTTATTTCAAATACAAAATAAACATCATATAAAAAAAAAAAAACCTAAAATACCTATTTGGATGCCGATGGTGAACAGAAACTAGAAGAACTTTGAATGGAGAACTAAGAACGAAGATGGGTGGTGAAATGACAAAGCAGATCTACAATAGGTGGCAGTGAGTGGTGACTCCAATGGTTGCCGAACGACATGGAAGAGCATGAGCGATCGAGGGGAATGGTGGTGGGAGGACCAAGGGCAGAGGGAGGGTTAGAGAGAAAGAGATCTACAAATTGCGAAAGGTATAGAATTTATACTTAAAATTTTGCATTTAGTGACTCCCAAAACTAGTCACTACAAATATTCGCTAAACCCTAAAAAGGTCAATCGCTTCTATGTATAACTAATAACAAATTGGCAATTATTGCAACTACCATTCAGTCACCAAATTATCGCTGAATAGTTTGTGTGATGATACTTTGATCTGCCACGAGGAGCTAGTCACATTTTAGTGACTATATTCATTACAGTCCCTGAATAACTACATTTTTATTCGCTAAATGTGGTACTATTGTTTGGTGAGAAATTTAGCAACTAGTTAATTGCAATAGGATTGCTAACGTGCAACATTTTACTGACCTCCTTTTATTAGTCACCATTTAGTCTTTAATTAGTTGCAAACTAACTATCCCATAATTTATAACTCGTTAGTTTCTAGTAGAGCTTGTTGATTACATACCAATTTGGTATATTGTTATTGTTGATTGTAATTGTTTGTTTTATCATTACATTTTTGAACTCTTGATACCTATTAATTCTAAGCACGTATAATACTATTCTTTGATCCCTATTGTATTGCAATATACTTACATGTATCTAAAAATTTATTGTTCTACTGAGGACCCCAGGTAGTGATATATTTCATTATTCAATAAGTTGAAAGTTCAACCCTCTTTGTTGATTTTTTTAGGTGTTAGAGTCAAAAAGCATAGAAACATAAATGACAAAGCTTCTTGACTATTTTTCCTTAACAAGAAGCTATTATAAATGTATATTCCTAAAGACTAATGTATCTTAAATATTATAATTATAGATGCTCCGCCATATGGAAAGGATATGGTAGATGTAGAATTGTATGATATAAAAGCAATGAATGGATTGAATTTTCTTTAGATGAATGAAATGGTATAAAAAAATTATCATATTTTTTATTTAGGAATTTAATGAAATAATTCTATTTAGTATTTTGTGGTTTTAAACTTATTCATGCCCTAGGACTATCATACTATTGAAGTCAGAGTGTGAATTTCTATATGGAGAACTATAACAGTCTAATCAAATGACATACTTGTTTGGGGAGTTTAAGTTGTTAACAAGCAGTCTACGATCCCTCATCTGAAGTACAACAAAATGAAAGTGGCTTATAAAGTCCAATTAATTACTGTAAAATATTAGACAGAATTGCTAATGAAAATTAGAGAGAGTAAGTTGTATTTTCTATGTGTTTAATATACAAGAATGAATACATATATAGAGAGTTATCTGGCACAGTTAGAGGCGTGATTAGTGGGTTGTTCTTGACTACAATGAAAGCTGCACATGGGACGGTTTGAATTATGTATAGGCTGCACATGTTGGATAGATTGAATTCTAGATTTCTTTTGGATACTTTGACTTTCATTAACAACCCCCTTCAAACTCATGGTAGAATAGTGGATGCCAGCTTGAGTTTGTGCAAAAGATCTTGAAAACGAGTAGGCAAATGAGTTTTAGTGAAGATATCAGCAGTTTGATTAGCAGATGAGACAAATTGTGGACAAATGGTGCCTTGAAGGACGTGATGGCGAACAAAATAACAATCAATCTCAATATGTTTTATTCGTTCATGAAACACATCATCATGTGAGATCTGGATTGCACTTCTGTTATCACAATGAAGTATAGTGGCAGAGGAATGGGTGATACCCATATCTGCTAACAACCAGCGTAACCATAATAATTCTAATGTAGTGTCAACAAGTGCACGATATTCCAATTCTGTGCTAGAGCGGGCAACAATAGTTTTTTTCTTGCTTCACTAAGAAATAAGGGAATCTCCTAAAAAGAAATAATAACTAGTAGTAGAACGACGATCAGTTGGATCATCAGCCCAATTTGCATCAGAATAACCAGATAATTCCAAAGATGTATTAGCAGAAAAATGTAAACCATGGAAAAATATTCCTTTAATACAACGAAGGATTCTTAGGACTGCTGCATAGTGGGATGAGCGTGGTGCAGACATGAATTGACTAACTAGATGAACAACATATGAGATATTTGGCCCAGTAACTATAAGATAAGTAAGACTTCCAACTAGTTGGCGGTATAAGGTAGGATCATTAAGAAGAGTGCCATCCAGAGGGGTAAGCTTACAGTTGAGCTCTAAAGGGTAGATACTGTTTTTCCATCAGTAATACCAGCCCTAGAAAGCAAATCGGAGGCATATTTTGCTTGAAATAAGTAGTACCCTTGAGAAGTGTGAGAAACTTCAAGGCCCAAAAAATACGTGAGAGTTCCAAGATCCTTCATTTCAAAATGTTGGCTGAGATATGTTTGAACTTCAAAAATACCTGTTGTATCACTGCCTGTAATGATCATATCATCAATATGAAGTTACAGAAGCATAATTCCACTACTGGTATGTCGAACAAAGAGTGTTGAGTCATATTTGCTAGAGATAGAGCCAAATTTAGTAAGAGTGAAACTAAACTTGGCAAACCATGCCCTAGGAGCTCGTTTCAAACCGTACAGAGCCTTTTTCAGTTTGCAAACCTTATAAGGAGAGTGGTAACCAAGAGGAGGTTTCATATAAACTTCTTCAGATAGATCACCATTAAGAAAAGCATTTTTGACATCCATCTGAAATAGTTTCCACTTGCGGACTGCTGCTATGGCTAAAAGACTACGGACGAAAGTTAAGCGAGCAACTGGAGCAAATGTTTCTTCATAGTCTATGCCATATTCCTAAGTATATCCTTTGGCTACTAAACGAGCCTTGTAACGTTCAATAGATCCATCTGAGCGTGTTTTGATTTTGTAAATCCATTTACAGCCAATAGGGATCTTGTTAGGAGGGAGATCAACAAGTTCCCAAGTGTGAGTTTTCTCCAATGCTTGAATTTCTTCAGTCATAGCTTACTGCCATAGAGGGTTAGTGCTGGCTTCATGATAAGAGTGAGGTTCGTGAAGTGTAGCAATAGCAAAATAATAGTGAAAATCTCAAAGGTGAGAAGGTGTTTCTCTTACCTTGGTTGATCGACGGAGATTGACTTCAGAGGCAAGGTTAGGTTTAGGAGTAGGTGCAGGATCAATAGTTGGAGCAGGTACATTCTCTTCAAACAGGACTAATTGTGGAGGAGCAGAATCAATATTAGAAGGTAGCTCAGTATCATGAACAGGATAAAACTTATTGGATAGATTAGTAAATACATGATTTGTGTCAGAGTCATGGAATTTAGAAACAGTGGAAAACATAGTTTTTTCCCAGAAGACCACATGTCAAGATATGTGTAATTTGTTGGAGATGGGATCCCAACATCGATATCCTTTATATTCTATGCCATATCCCATAAAACAACAAAGACGAGCACGAGGTTATAGTTTAGTGTATTCATGAGGTTGGAGTAAAACAAAGCAAACACATCTAAAGATTTTTAATAAATGATAGTCAGGAATCTTATCATAGAGTCACTCAAAAGGATAAATATTTTTGAGAACAGGAGTATGGAGACGATTAATTGTGTAAACAGCAGTTAAAGCTGCTTCTCCCCAGAATTTTTTGGGACATCTTGATGATAGAAGGAGAGCTCTTACAGAATCTAAGATGTGACGATGTTTGTATTCGGCTCTGCCATTTTGTTGAGAGATATGAGGGTAGGATCTTTGAACTAAAGTTCCTTGGTTATGAAAGAACTTCAAAAGACTTGACTCTTTGTATTCCATAGCATTGTCAGTTTGAAAAATTTTAATAGGACGTGAGAACTGTGTGTGAACCATTTTCGCAAAATGAATGTAGATTTGAGGAAGTTCAGATCTATGCTTCATACAAAAGAGCCAAGTAAAACATGAGTAATCATCAATGAAAATAACAAAATAGCGAAAACTTCCCCAGATCAAATATTTGGCAAGTGTACATTACATTATAGGTGCCATAGGGCTGTCACAAATCCAAATACAAAAATTCCACTTGTCATCGCCTCCATCGATCGACCTCGGCCTACTTTAGAAGCCGCAGTTTTATTTTACAACCATTAGAATCAAAATGCACAGTTAATCCTAATTCATATATTTGACCAACAGAGAGAAGATTAATAGCTAAGGAAGGCACAAGATATGTATCAGGTACAGTAAGAGTAGATGTAGAAATAGTTCGAACATGACTGATGCCCATTTTATTTCCATCAGCAGTATGAACAGGGGCCAAAAAGGTATTTTGGGTTTTAGATTGAAAAATGTTTGGATCAGAGGTCATATGATTGCTACAAGCAGAGTCAATTAACCATTAATTGTTACCTAAATAGACATAAATGGCACTAAAAGAGGAGGCACTAAAAGACATAACCTTTTTGAATATGGATTCAAGGTTAGAGAGAGTGAAGGAGGCAGAGGAATTGTCAGAGACAGCAGCATTAGCACTGAAGGACCTGGTGTCTGAGCTAATTTTGTACTTGGGAAGATTGTCTCTTGGTTTTGCTGGACAAGTAAGATAATTGCTTTTAACATGTCCTAGTTTGTGGCAGTATCTACACTCAATAATTGGACAGTCAAAGAATAAGTGACCAGGTCGATTGCAATTCTTACGGTGTTGTAGTGAATGAGTTGATGATGGCCTATGAGTAACTAGAGCCTGATCAAAGGAAGCTGATTTGCTAATTTGCAAATGAGTTTCTTTGAAAATTAATTCCTTGACAGCCGTTTCTAGTGTTGAAAGAGGATCTCTACACAATAGAGATACACAAATAGGTTTATATTCAGACTGAAGAGCTATGAGAAATTGAATTAGATGGAGTTGATCTGCAGTAATTTTGGCTTGGGAGAGCTGATTCCAAATAGGTTATATTTGACTTAGGAAATCATTGATAGATTGTCCAACTTCTTACTTCATATTATTCAGAGTATTCCATAACTGACAATAATAAGCCAGACCAAAAATTGTATACCTATTGCTAAGAAAATCCCAAATTTCTTTGGCAGTATCAAATTGATGAAATTGAATGTGAATACTTGGAACAGAGGTGTTACGAAACCACGTAATGATCAGATGATTTTTGCTTTCCCAATCATCAACACGATCATTGTACTTTATTTCAGTTTCATCTTGAAGATGAACAGGTTTGGGAGTTCCACTAGTGACAATCCTCCAGTATTTGATTCCAATAAGATAGCTTTTCATACTACTTGCCCAAAGATTATAATTAGTGCCATTTAAAATTGTCACAATAGGTTGAGCAACAATAATTTTCTCCATAACTTTTTTATAGAGAAAGAATTTCATAAATTGGACAGTAAAATGAAATCAAGAGGTCGAAAAACCTTAGGAACCGGTTCTTGATGTCTGAAAATCGGTACATAAGTGGTTGAACCGGCGAGTCAAAGCTAAAGTCAACTGGTTTGATTGAACTGAACCGGATGACACATGGCGGATACTGATTGGTTGGTATCTGATGACAGGTGCTGATGTGGAACGCTGACGTGGAACGCTGATGTGGTAGACACGTGGAACACTGACGTGGCAAAAAAATGACATGGCTGATGACGTGGACGGACACGTGGATGATGATGTGTCACCTAATGACTGGACAAGTTCGCTGATGTGGTAGACACGTGGATGATGACGTGGCTAACGTGTCGGACGACATGGCAGACACGTGGATGTTGACGTGTCACCTGCTGACTGGACAACGGCTGCTGGCGTGTCAATGACATGGATCAATGGGATGTTGACACGTGTTGGAGTGCTGACGTGTCTTGTCTCCTACCTCTGGTGCGTGTGGTGGCGCATGTACTTCTGGGCAACTTCTTCAAGTGGCGCGTGAGGAGGTTTCTGGAGCTCCAGTTAGTCTTGTTTTGAAGCCTATGATGAGAGCTTTCTAATGGTATCCTTTTCTTGAATTATCAACGTGTTGCATGTAATTGAATGAACAGTAATTTATTTTACAGATTAAAAACAAAATGCAGAAAACCGAGAATAGTTAGACTCTGATACCATGTAAAATATCAAAAAGAATTGCTAATGTAAATTAGAGAGAGTAAGTTGTATTTTCTATGTATTTAATATACAAGAATGAATACATATATATAGAGTTATCTAGCACAGTTAGAGGCGTGATTAATGGGCTGTTCTTGATCACAATAAAAGCTGCACATGGGACGGTTTAAATTATATACAGGCTGCACATGTTGAATAGATTGAATTTTAAATTTTTTCTGGATATTTTGGCTTTCATTAACAATTACAATTTAAAAGATTTGGATTAACCATTTTAGATAAGGGCTAAGCTCTAAAAACAAAGGTTATTATGCCGAGCTGGTGGACCCAGCAGTATTTAGACCAATTAATGATCTCAAAATATATTTTAAGTAACGATACATTGTTTTACTAGATGGAGGAATATCGTTTACATTAAAATATTCCAGAGTACGTTATAACTTTATGTGGATTAACTATTGGATTTGTTATCCTGAGTATATGTAACTACGAAGGATTTGCTATCCTCTTTCAAAATGAAGGTCGTGGGAGAAGCACCATATATAGTTGGAGTTAAGTTAAAATTAAAAGAGACTATTCAAAGAAATTGTTAACTCTTTCTCAATAACTATACACATTAAGAAATTCTTGAATGATTCCATGCGCATGCTTGTAAATCCATATTAATACTGATCTTATGAAAAAAAAAATAATAATAAGCAAGAGTTTAGCTTTAAAGATGTATCTGAAACTCAATGAGAGAAAAGGAGAAATTTACTTGATTAATTTGGTTAAAAATTGTATACTCCAAATTAATTAAATAGAACTATAATTAAACACTTCTAATTTTCAGTACATAATGGAAAGATAAATTAAATTAATGAAAATTTAATTTGTCTAAGCACTTTGAGCTTGAGAAAAAATAATTTTTTTTTATAATTCTTATTAAATTAATGAAAGTTTTAATTAATTAATTATGATGGTAAATAGGAAATTTGAAATCGTGATCACTGTTTTCCATAAAGAAATCAATTTTAAATTAAATCTGCATATGTTTGCCTCAGTTTAAAATCAATAAACTCTCAAATGAGAAATATATTAAAAATATAGAACCTAATTATGTCTTTAATACAAATAAACTTGTTTTCAGTATATAGAGTTAAATTTGGATCTAACCTAAATCAAATCAGGAGTGCCTTTCGTAATTCGTTACATATTGATAATCAAGTATATATTTATGATATCTTGTTATTTGAAATATTACATAAATTGAGACCCCTTTTTCTAGAGTTTTAGAGAGAAAACTTTCTAAATTTTTTTTTCTAGTTTTTTTTTTCTAAAGATCGACAGTGGACCATTCTCTTTTATTTTTATTCTAATTTTAATTTTATTATTTAATAATATTCATATTTTTTAACACATCTATTTTTTTAATATCCACATCAGATTCGCAGAAAAATAATTAGAATAATTAAAAAATAGCTATTGTTTATCATTGAGTACAATCTAATTTTAGAAGTCGAAATTACTGCTATCTTTATTTGTATTCCTAATTTCTTTTGATATTAATTTTGAGGAATTACAATATTATACTGTTATATTTTACTAATTATGAGATATGAGATATATCTATGCATGTGAACTATCATGAATGAATATTATTCTTTATTGAATCATTGAATACCAAATGATCAAATTGTAAGCCTTTTAATATTAATTGTTATTGATATCTCTTTTTTCTTAATACCCATTGTTATATTGATATTGAATATTGAAACCATTGATTGACATGATGGCCATTTGGACTAATATTTATTGATATTGAACCTATCAAACTTTGACCTAGCTAAACTATATTGAGATAAATGCTTATACTAATGGGGAATAATTCATTAAATTGTGTGTACCGGTGACTCAACTGATAGAATCCAATGTATTAGTATCCTACATAGAGAGGACCTTGTACTCTAAGCATATGCTTAGCCAAACATGTGTTAAAAGGAAAAAGTTACTGCCCTTATTAATTGTTATAGATGCTTATAGGGACATTGGTTTTGTCCCGCCTATTTGTATTCCAATATTAATTGATTAATTGTCATTGTTCTATTGAAATTGACTGATTGGTGCCATTTCTTTTAGGAATAATATTGTTATTGTTATAGCCTTTATTGATCATTGTTATTATTTATTAATATTCCAATTGTAAACCATCGATTATTATTTATTGACAATGCTATAAGTATGGACATATTTCATAGGGTTAATGATAAAAAAATACACCAACTTTACAACTTTTTGCAATTACAACAAACATTAAATTTTGGCAATGTCATACAAAAACTTTAAAATTTTTGCAATGTTTACACCGATCAACATCTGGGTCAAAAATTCGATGATTAGAGCTTACATGTAAAAAATTTATGACATAAAATGCCACGTGCTATTAAATTATGACATGTTTTTATTTTTTTACAAGTCTTTTTTTTTACAAAAATTCGATGATTTGGCCACCAAAGGTCACTTTGGATAAGAACCAGTAGCCTTTTTAGGTTTCTCTTCCTCAACCAAAGCATTTGAATGAAGCTTGACCACTTGTCGCTAACCACCATGAGCACCAAACCACGATTGGGCCCTTATGAGGCCGCGATTGATGTTATTATACTATTAAGTGTTAACAGCCTATTTAAACTCTCTCTCTAAAAATAGAAAAACATATCAAAATCTAAGATCTAATCTATCTTTCTCTTTTTCACTGCTACCATATCTCTTATAGAATAGAGCATCTGAAGCTAGATATATCTTCCATCCAAATCTAGGACTCTGTCGATTGATCACAGGCATGGACATTTGACATGTCTGTGCCATCACATAGTATGACATCATACTCTCTGCAAATGACTTGGATTCTAGGGGACTATGCATCCATTTGGCATGACCATAACACATTACATGTAGATCCTTTTCCCAGATCTACTTAGGCAATACCTAGACCTTTTGGACAGTTTAGTGGTATGTCCTGTCCATGGATTACACTGTTGCATATGATAGATAGAGCATTTGGTTATTCAGCATTTGAGGGTCCTTCTAATCTAGAGGAAGAAATAACCAATACAGAAGATGAGGTTGAGCCTAGCAGATTAGTCGGAACAGCATTCAGAAGGCAACAACCAAGGCGTAATAGGAGACAACTGACTTGTGGTATAGGAGGGCACATCGGAGGACATTGACATTAATTTTATTCCATGACATAAATGAAATTTTCTCTCTAATATTTATCTAATACTTTTTTAATTTTTTGATTTCACTATATATATATAGTTTTTTATCAAATTTTTATAATATAGTATTAAAATCAAATAATTATAAATATTTAATGAATTATGTGGAATGATTAAAGACGAACATATTAGACAATAAATTCGTTAGTTTAGGTAGTGACCTGATCTTTTTTAATAAATAAAATAGTTCACGTGTATATATATATATATATATATATATATATATATATATATATATATATATATATATATATATATATATATATATATATATATATATATATATATATTAATAATAATTACTAGCAATTGGCGATTAATTTTATTAATTATGAATTGGTAAAAGTTTATTGTTTTAAATTTAGATAATAATTAACTATTAGAGGAAAATATCATTTATATCGTGAAAAAAAATATCATAGATAAAGTATGTAATTAAGAAGGTACATCTTACTCAATATATATTATATAATTAAGTAGTAACATAGCATATATATTGAATTAAATACTAAGCAAACCAAAATAAATAGCCCAATTAACCAAACAGTTCGTTATACAACACCAATGCTTATAAGCTACGATTATTGTTCAACATATATAAAAAGGTCAATAAGCTGCTAGCGAGTCAATAAGCTTAAAGGACCTACATTAAATAATTATAAGTAGCTAATAAGATTAAATAAAGACTATACAAACTTCAACTAATTGTCTCCACCACCATATGCCCTCCTACATCATAGTAACAATTGCCAATAGTAACACCATAAAAATAAGCATCCACCTACAAACCTAAATATTAGTTTGTAGCATTTTAAAGCTCTCTTTAGCCTCATCTTTTCATTCCTTAGATCTGTGTCATGATTTGAACCCGAGAGTACGTGATCAGCATTAGGACACGGGTAATGCACATGACTACCAGTGTCTATAGTAAGCCTTATAACTTATTAAACAAAAAATTGTTAAATCAATATTTAATTGTCTCTGAAAATATAACTCTAGGCCCACAGGTTAAGCTAACTCATTCTGTTATCTATTTAACACCATTATACTTTAATATATTATTCATATTAAATATCAAATTAAAATAAAATTTTGCTTAATATGATAATCAACAACCCAAAAGAATTTACAAGAGCAACCCAGTTAAAATTACAACAATTAAGATAGCAATGTAGAGTTCTAAATAAAATAAAAATACAATTTAATATTAAATCTAATACATAACTCAATGTAACAAATAACATATTACTACTAAAGAAATAAAGCAAATTAACTCAATTAATAAATTCTTCATGAGCTCATTCCATGACCTAAAAAAATAATTCGAATAGGAATGAGCATTCGACTCAATGAATAATACTAGCTAATATACTATCTTGGTGTCTTATAAACATGTATATAAAGTACCATGCTAAACCTTAATATGAGGAGTTGATTCTCCTATTTTGGTTCTCTAAATCCAATACTATCTCTGATTCCAATACTAGGGCCGCAGCCGTTCTCACTTGACTGGCTGCAGTGAGGCAATAAGCAGGCCTCCAACTATCAGACACTAGTCCTAACTTATCTTATCTCAATCATCATAATCATATCCACTTCCTAAGTGGTACTGTGTCATACTGATTCCATCCGTCAACCATAAACAATATGCAATAACAAATATTGATTCATCAATCATAATCAAATGCTAACATACATCTATGTAACAATAATGCATAATTATATATATACAACTATATACAATAAATGCAAATGCATGAAAAACAAGAAAGTATATTAAAAAGTATCACTCACAGGTCTGACAACACACCTAACAGACTTTTCCTTTTGAAGCGTGACCTCCAGTGACAGAAGGACACTTAAGACATCAACACTTCCAAATTATCAAGAATTCTCATATACTTTACTACAGTTACATCACTATTCCTAGTTCCCAGTTTATGATATTATTACTGTATCTGATTATCATTTCAACCAGAACCAATCCTCTAAAATGTATATATAACTAATAACCTTTTTAGTTTCATTTTAATTTAAATATCAATAATTCATAAATCGTATAATATTTAATATAATGATCATTCATTTTAATAACATAATATAATCTATTTTTTGTAACATTAATTTTAATTAATTTCAATTAACTTATAAAATTCTTAATAATTTTCCAAACTAATTTAACTAATTATAATTAATTATAAATTCTCATAATTTGTTATCAATGTGGATTTAATCAATTTTATCATCAAAATAGATATCAGAAACTAATTTAAATTTGTCAATAAGCTCACTGGAAAGTCGCCGGAAAACTAGCCAAAAAACGTCAATGGCGGCAGGTAGCGATGAAATTGGTATCAATGGACTCATCATAGCACATAGAATTTAAAAATGTATTTCACTTCCTCATACTCATTGGAGGGTCACCTGAAACGACAGAAACAGCCTAGGTGTCGCCAAATTCTGGCAAAAAAAAAATGTTAACCAAAGTTTACAAGTGATATATCAAATTGAAGCTTGGAAGAAGAGGATTCCAATGCTACCTGAATCATTGCGAATGAAAATTAGAAACAACCAAAAATGAGCTCAAAAAATCTTGGCCAGCGATTCAGTTGGGTGTGTAGTGTGATTGCGTGTGGTGACGAACGGCCTCGAGATTCCTCCTACATACTCATTGGTGCCTGGCCATTCTTCTTAGTCGGTACGTATCACCCGATGACGATCGGCTAGTGGCGATTCAGCCGACAGTCTCTCTCTCTCTCTCTCTCTCTCTCTCTGTCTCTTTTGTTTGATGTTTGGGGGATAGGCGGCATCTGATTGGTCTTCTTGATCAATCAAATGCTGAGTGTGTGTGTGTGTGTGTGTGTATTTTTTTTCAAATCATATAAATTTAAAATTCCATAAAAATGAAATTTCAATTGCATGTTAGTAAAAATAATTAAATAATATATTTTCGTACAAAATAAAATTTTATAAAAATAAATAAAAAAACTCAGGTTATTACACTTTGAATTAGCTTACCTCATTTCATCAATCCTCTCTTCCAATCTTGAATTGACATTAGCTAACTTTTCAACATTGCCCCACAGGTAGTTCATATCTCTTTTATAAGTCTTCAACTCTTGATGTATTGTCTTAGTTTATCTTTCAAAATGTTTTCTTTCCATTTCATAAACTCAAGATGGGATTCCAATGACTATTTCTTCAGTACCATTCTACCCATCATATTCTTTTGCAAATGAGAGAGTTCAGGATCCATCTATTCTAAATATCCGCAATCATCATACTACATCACAACATTTATAGAAAAATGAGAGCCAAGTAAGTTTTAATTTTCAATTAAAAACTGAAAAATGCAAAAAAAAAAAAAAAGAATTAAAACCATAATCGATAATCATTCCATTATTTATTAAATACAATCATAATTAAAATCCTATTTGACAACCACTCTTCACATTTTATAAAATACATAGTGAAAACTCTAACTATAAATTATCAAATTCAATCATATAAATCTTATCTTACCTTCCTTATAGGACAATAGTAAAATCTCCTTCCCAGATTTAGTGGAGTGTATGAGGTTAGCAAGTTAGCTGTCAAGTCATGCGCACATTTTTTCACCTCATAAATGCTATCGTCGCTGACAATCGATGTGTCACTACTCCGGTTAGCCTGCGATATCTATTCTAAATCACAAATAGATAGTTATCAAATTTTAGAAATAGAAATTACAAGTTTATTAGGTAAATTTAATAATATTATCAAATATTGAAAACTGTAATCTAAATTAATTTTTTCCAAAAAAAAATTTATTTTTCATATACTAAAAAACAACACATTTTAAAGATTTTTTACTATATATGTTATTTTTGTATTATTAACCATTTTTAATTTGGTAAAAAATTATACAATTTATTAGTAATTGTAAAATTGCAAATTTTATATATTGTTATTTTTGGTATGCTAAAAATTATTGATGTTTTGGTGTTAAATAAATTTAATATATTAAAAGATACATGAATTAAATAAATTTTGCTCCGAAAATATTAAAAATTAAACAATTTTATTGAACAACTTAATTTTATTTTTGTACATATTAAATGATAAATTTGTCCCATGCATTACCATTTCTGTGTGGAAAAAAGTTTTTAGTACCTTTTTTTTGGTCAAAATATTAATAAAAAATTTATTCATATTTTTAAAGATATTTATGTAAAATCATTTATGATTCATATTTGTCAATACTTTTTTTTATCATTTATAATAGTTAAGAATAATAATTCTAATCAATTAAAATTTTTTCATATAGTTATGTATTTTTATAAGATGATAATTTTAAAAATTAAAAACTAATTTGTTACTATTTTTAATACTTTGTACATTTTAAATTTATATAATATGTACAAACTAAAAATTTTAATTAATCAAAATTTTTCTATACAATTATATATCTATGATGATAAAAATTTAATAATATTCTACCTTCCTGTAAATAAAGTCTATGCTAACTAAATTTTTTAAATATTTTTTAATAATACATTCATAAATATATATACATAAATAACTCAATAATTTCAAAAAAAATATTTATTTAAAACAAAAATTCGCAAATATCTAACTATGTAAAATAAATAAAGCAATAAACAACAAAAAAAAAATCAAAGAAACAACATAAAAAAAAATCAAAGAAACAACATCATATAAAAATAAAAATAAAAATAAAAATAAAAAAGAAAAAGATATAACTCATCAATTCCTGCATCTCTCTCTCCAATTTTTTCTCTGTTTTTTATTGAATGCTTGTAAAATGATCAATGTTTCTCTCTTTTAAGTTAAGTTAAAATCGCATATATAAATGGCGATTATGTCACTTCCTATAACCTACACCGCACCCTCCGAGCTAGCTGCAAGCGTTCAAAAAAAATTAAAAATATGAATATCACCCTTAATTTTTTTTACACAATTAGGTAAAAAGCCCTTAATTTTTGAATAAAATCATTCGGTGTGTGTGTGTATATATATATATATATATATATATATATATATATATATATATATATATATATATAGTTAAAGTAATTTCTTTTTATTTTATATATTATGCTTTGGGTATTTTGATTTGTGAAGACGGTTCATTCAACATTTAGAGGTTGGAGTTGCCATCTCCATCGTGAGCCCTCGCAAATCAAAATCCCATTTCTAGGACAAAGTTGTTGTATAGAAAGGGAGAGCCATAAAAAACTATTTTTGTAAAAATAAAAATAATAAGGTTTTATTGAAAAAATGAAAGCAAATTAATTTGATTTGGGCTTAATTTGAAAAAAAAAAAAAAGATTTTCGCGAATTTTGAGTGAATTAGTTTTGTACTGCAATTTGGAACTCGCGATCCCTCCCCCCCGTATCGCGATCTGGAACTCGCGATCTAAACCGCGGTTTTTTTGTGTTCCAAATTGTTTTGGTACGTGATTTGAATTTCTAAAAATGGAGATCAACTATGTAGAAAATTTTGAAAGAACAGAAAAGGAAAAAGAAGAAGAAGAAGAAGACAAAAAGAATTGAGAGAGAAAATTGGAAAAGAATGGAAGACAGCTGTGTTTATCTTTTAACGAAAAAATTAAAAAATTCAAATGGAAACTAGCAGTATATTATTAAATAGCAGTAGTAATTTAAATGTAACTAATTAAAATTACTAATATTTTCAAGAAAATATTATACTATTAATCCCAAGAAATTAGATAATTATGTAGAAATAAAAATATAATTATTTATTTAAAATAGATAGATAATTTTTTTTTTTTATTGGAAGAAGAACTTAAATTCTCTCAAAGTGTCGTAATTTTATTTTGCATTATTCTATTTCAAAGTATGAGTTTTAAATGTTTTTTCATATATTACTTCAATATTCTAATATTACTGCTGAATTTTTAAGCTCTAGACTACCGAAATTAAATAAGAAATGCATAAAATAGATTTTTAAGATAATATTAACTTGTGACAAAATCAAACTAAAGAAAAATTATTAATTTTTACTAAACAATCTGAATATATAATCTTAATACATAGCACTTTCCAAAAAAGCGAACCAACTAAGCCTACACCTAAAATACCATGTATATAGCCGAGGGGTATACCAAGTACCCATACCTGTATCACGATCTGCTACGTACCACGTACTAGGTAACTGTGGTTTGATAATCTTGATTGAATATGCTGTTGTTTAGTTGTTACTCTTTTGGATCTGTATAAATATGTTTTCAATTTTAATTTCCATGGATCTGGTTTTTATTTGGCTTTCTATTTGAGAGTTTATCTTTGGTGGCTGGAGGAAAGAAAGTTATAAAATGAGGGTTGTGCTCGATTTCTTCGATTAAGTGTTTTTGGTTTCTTATGTTGTTTGAATAATCACTTTTGGTCCTTTTGAAAAAAAAGGCGCTCAAAATCGGGATCTGGTTTTATTTTCTGGAAGACATAATTGGGTTTTTCTGGGGTTTCAGTAACTTTTCTTCTTCATTCTTTGAGTTTACGCTTTGCCAGTGGACTTTCATAGCTCGTTAACCTTGGGATTATGAATTTGAACTTTAAATTTGGAATGATAATTAAGCATACTAAAGATAAAAATAATTTAGTTGGTTGTGATATGTTAAAGAGAAACGTAATGGATATATTTTGGTGCTTTACTACAAACGATGTTCAACATTTTATTTGATTAAATTGAGTTTATTTGTGTTTATTCATGTTTGAATCAATGAATAGTGGAAGATTGATTTTTGAAAAGAATAGACATATTTAGTTTTTAATATTTGATTTATCTTTATTTGTTTTGTTAATATTTAGAAACTATATGTTGACTTTATGGCTTATAACAAATCCCACATCGTTTTTGTGTGGAATTTGAGGAGGTTTTCTAAGTCTATAAAAGGAACCTCTTCTTCATTTGTTAATCATCTCACAATTGTCTTCCTTCCTATTTAGACAATTTGTATTATTTCTATCTCTTTTGTAATATTTTTTGAATTAGTGAAATATTATTTTGGTAGTGTTCAAGGATGTAGGTAAAATTGGCCGAATCTCGTTAAATTTCTGGTGTTCTCTTTATGTTATTTTATGTCTATTTAATAGCTATTGTCGGATATAGTTGTTGTAAATTATTGTGCTATTAAAATTACTTGTCTTGGTAAAATTCTGTCTAAGAAGTGTGGTTTTTAAGTGGGACCATCGTGACCCCACTATTCTTTCCTGGGAATAAACCTTGGGGTAATTTTTAGTACAATCGTTTTCACTCTAGTCACCTAGATAATAGTTCTCAAGGTGAATTTTGTTATTATTGGTGAAAATTAACCCAAATTTCATAACAATTGGTATTAGAGCTCTTGATTTATTTTAGTATGCTCTATGGTTGCGGCTTAAGCTGATCTTCCACATCGAAAAAATTTTCTTGGGCTAATTGGCATTCCGCATTGACAGCTATTAAATAGATTTTATAGCAGAAATGGCAGACAATACAAAATTATCCACATCTTCATCATCGTCAATTTTGGCAAGAACTACTATAACAAATGCCAGATTTGCAGTGGAGATTTTTTATGGCACCGGTCATTTGGGCATGTGGCAAAGTGAGGTTCTAAATGCTCTTTTTCAGCAAGGTCTAGACATTGCCATTGAAGAAGAGAAACCAGAGGAAGTTGAGGAGAAAGAATGGAAGACTATTAATAGATTGGCACGTGATACAATTCGATCGTGTCTTTCTAGAGAGCAGAAGTATGCATTTTCGAAAGAAACTTCTGCAAATAAATTGTGGAAGGCACTGGAGGAGAAGTTCTTGAAGAAAAGTAGTCAGAACAAGCTCTATATGAAGAAGAGATTGTTCCGCTTCAATTATGTACTTAGTACCACTATGAATGATCACATTACCAGCTTTAATAAGCTGGTGACTGATTTGATGAATATGGACGTGACTTTTAATGATGAAGATCTGGCTCTGATGTTGGTGGGATCGCTTCCTAATGAGTTTAAGTACCTTGAAACTACCCTCCTTAATGGGAAGGTTGCTGTGTCTCTTAGTAAAGTAACTGTTGCCTTGTATAGTTACGAATTGAGAAAGAAAGAAAAGTAAGAAAATACAAGTGTAGAAGCAGAAGCTCTTGTGGTTAGAGGTTGTTTGCAGAGCCAGAATAAAGGAAGGAGAGGGAGATCAAAATCGAAATCTAGACTGAGCAAAGATGAATGTGCCTTTTGTCAAGGAAAGAGGCATTGGAAGAAAGATTGTTCCAAGCTAAAAATAAAGGCAAACCTGAAAAGGGAAAGGCTGTCTTAGAGTCAAATGTAGCTGAGTATGATTACTCTATTATTTAGAAAATTAATTATGAGATTTTATGTTTTAAGCTAAAGTGAATTCAAGTAAATAAATAATGATAAATATGAAAATAAGATTAAAAGTCTAGGATTTAGAATTCATCAATTGATCACATATGATTTCTTTATAATCTTTAGATGGTTTATTTTTGCTGAAATTAATGATTAGATTTTCCTAAATTATATGATGCTCTCTCTCAAGATACAACATGTGTGTTTATATTAACCTTATGTCTACTCTCGTGATCATAAGCAATTAATACAAACCCATTAAGTTTTGTGGAAATCCTTTTAAAAATCACAAAGGAGTATTCTTATCTCTAAGCAATACATTCCCTAGGTCAATTATCCTAATGAATTAATATTGTGCTTTCACTCTCGCTACTTCACACAATATCTTAAATCATGCAATTAATGGCCAGTTAATTACAAGCATTAAGTTCTAAGATAAAAGATTAATTCCAACAATCAACCCAATCAATTAAATATAAATAATCATATGCAAATCAAAAGATTACATCTAAATCCTAGAAAATAAAATTAACTATTCACAATTAAAAGAGAAGAAACAATTAAATTAACAATAAAAATTATAAACATAATAATAACTTATAATTAAATTCAAGAATAGAGTTTAGAAAGAACTTGTTTTGGGATACAATCTTTGATGAACTCAAGTTTCCAAAAACTCCTCCTCTTGATCAAAATAAAAAATAAAACTAATCTACTCTAAAAAAACATATGAAAATCTCTCTACATATTTTTTTTATGGATTTTCTTTGATGCTATTTCTCTTTTCTAAGCATGGTATTTATAAACATGTTTGGTGGAAGAATTCAAGTTCCATTAAAATTCTTACATAAAAAATTCAACATTGATGGTTAGGTTAGCCACCAACCATTGAATTTATTTCTCATGGATTGAAAACTTGAATCATTGCTTGTATCATTATTTTTATGACATCATTTTGATCTGCAAAAATAAAATAAAAATACTTAAAATATGTTATAATTTATTTATAAATTATAGAACTATTTATTTCTAAAAATAAGTAATAATATTATTGCATTCTTGAGAACTGAGCTAAAATTTAAGTTTAAACAATTAAAATAACTATAAAAATATAGAGTTATCAATGGATCAATTAGAACCTTAACAGGTGTTCATTATGTGCCAGATTTAATGAGAAATCTCATCTTTGTGGGAACCTTAAAGTCAAAAGGTTTAAAAGTAAGAGTGAAGGATGGGATAATGAAGATTATCTCTGGAGCACTTGTGATAATGAAGGGAATTCAAAAAAGAAACAATGTGTATTACTTTCTGGGTAGTACAATTGTTGGGACAACAGTAGTAACAACTTCTACTAATGATCAGGAGTCAGAAGCAACCAGGTTATGGCATATGTGTTTGGGGCATGTTGGAGAAAATCCTTGAAATTACTAACAGATCAAAGATTATTGAAAGGAGCACGGGCATGCAAATTGAATTCTTGTGAGCATTGCATCAAAGGGAAGAAGACCAGGGTGAAATTTGGAGCAACAATCCACGATACTAGGGTATTTTGGATAATGCTCATTCAGATGTATGGTGGCCTTTCAAGACAACTTCTTTGGGAGGAAAACACTATTATATTACCTTTGTTGATGATTTTTTCCAGAGAGTTTGGGTGTACACGATGAAGACAAAGGATGAGGTGTTGGAAATTTTTCTAGACTGTAACGCTGCTTTTTCTAGACAAAGGATGAGGTGTACACGATGAAGACAAAGAATTAATCTTTTATCTTAGAACTTAATGCTTGTAATTAACTGGCCATTAATTGCATGATTTAAGATATTGTGTAAAGTAGCGAGAGTGGAAGCACAATATTAGTTCATTAGGATAATTGACCTAGGGAATGTATTGCTTAGAGATAAGAATACTCCTTTGTGATTTTTAAAAGGATTTCCACAAAACTTAATGGGTTTGTATTAATTGCTTATGATCACGAGAGTAGACATAAGGTTAATATAAACACACATGTTGTATCTTGAGAGAGCACTATATAATTTAGGGAAATCTAATCTTTAATTTCAGCAAAAATAATCCATCTAAAGATTATAAAAAAATCATATGTGATCAATTGATGAATTCTAAATCCTAGACTTTTAATCTTATTTTCATATTTATCATCATTTATTTACTTGAATTCACTTTAGCTTAAAACATAAAATCTCATAATTAATTTTCTAAATAATAGAGTAATCTTAAAATTGGTACTTGACAAACCCTTCCTCGTGAGATCGACACTTATTTCACTACTATATTACTTGTTCACGACCTATGCACTTGCAAAAATCGCGCAACAAGTTTTTGGCACCGTTGCCGGGGAAGGCGACTTTTGACAATATCAATAGGTTGATATACTCTATTACTTTAGATTTATTTTGTATATTTTTTAAAATTTTGCAGATTTTTTTTTTAACTTTTATAAAAAAAAAAAAAAAAAAAAAAAAAAGAACAAAAAAAAAAAGATGGCTTTCCATAACTTATAATGGTGTGATGGAGGAATGATGCTAAATAGAGCAGTAAACATGTATGGTGAGGATGGTTTTAGTAAGTTAAACGCTAAAATCCATACATTGGCTAACTTAATTGATAAACTTGATGCTAATACTTTATTTAATTCATGTTTGAGTTATAATCTATGTGGAGGTAATCACTTGAATTTTGAATGCCAATATGCAGAGCAGGTACAATTTTTTCCAAATTATAATAGGCATGAGCATTATCCATATTCTAACATAAACAACTCAGGATGGAGTGACTATTCAAGCTTTTCATGGGAAAACCAATGCGATCAAGGTAACAATTCATGGTATCCTTATCAATATGATTTTCAAGATCATGCACCATTTGAAGAGCACAAACCATCTTATGAAGTGGCATTGGAAAGATTCATAAATGCTACTCATGAACGATGTGAAAGATTGGAAGATAGGATGGATCAATGGGCTAGCCACAATACAACTGATGATGTACAAATGGAACAGTTCTCTAGTCCATTAGATACTCAAAGCCATGAAAACTTGATAAGCCAAATTGAAGAACATTCTAGAGAGCAATGCTTGGCAATTTCTTTGAGTGATGATGAGGAAGAGATGATTGATCAAGGAGATACTTCAAGCAAGCAAGAAAAAAAGGAAGAAGTTGAGCCCAATTTGCCCAAGAAATATTCTTCTCTTATGGATAATATCTGCGGAGTGGTTGAAATTGATGGGGAAATTGAAGAAGTATTTGAACAAGAGCACTCAAAGGAAACTTCTTCAATTTGTTTAGTGAATACAACACCAAACATGCCAGACCATAAAGAATATCAATTTGATGACTTGAAAGAAAAGAAGAAACATTCACCACCATCAATTGAGCACTCACCAACTCTTGATTCAACACCACTACCTTCTTATCTCAATTTCTTGAGAAAATTCAAAGCAAGAAAAAGAGCTTGTTTAAAAGCTTTTGAAAATTATGCGCCTAATTGTAAAATATTAAGAAAAGCAGCGTTCCAACATTGTTTGGACTTGATTAATGTTATTGGAATTTGAAGTTTGGCGCTTCAAAGTGCATTAGAAGACACTAATGAAGATTGAGAAAATTTGGTTGAGATTTGTTATTCGCCAAGGTGGAGATTTGTTGACTTTATGGCTTATAACAAATCCCACATCGTTTTTGTGTGGGATTTGAGGAGGTTTCCTAAGTCTATAAAAGGAACCTCCTTCTTCATTTGTTAATCATCCCACAATTGTTTTCCTTCCTATTTAGACAATTTGTATTATTTCTCTCTCTCTTTTGTAATATTTATTCAATTAGTGAAATATTATTTTGGTAGTGTCCGAGAACTTAGGCAAAATTGGTCGAATCTCGTTAAATTTCTAGTGTTCTTTTTATGTTATTTTATATGTATTTAATAGCTATTATCGAGTATAGTTGTTATAAATTATTGGGCTATTAAAATTACTTGTCTTGGTAAAATTCTGTCTAAGGAGTGTGGTTTTTAAGTGGGACTGTTGTGACTCCACCATTCTTTCTTGGGAATCTACCTTGGGGTGATTTTTAGTACAATCGTTTTCACTTTAGTCACCTAGATAATAATTCTCAAGGTGAATTTTATTATTATTGGTGAAAATTAACCCAAATTCTACAACAATTGGTATCAAAGCTCTTGGTTTATTTTAGTATGCTATGTGGTTGCGGCTTAAGCTAATCTTCCACATCAGAAAAAATTTCTTTGGGCTAATTGGCATTCCGCATTGACAGCTATTAAATAGAATTTATAGCAGAAATGGCAGACAATACAAAATTATCTACATCTTCATCATCGTCAATTTTTACAAGAACTATTATAACAAATGCCAGATTTGCAGTGAAGATTTTTTATGGCACCGGTTATTTCCATATGTGGCAAAGTGAGGTTCTAGATGCTCTTTTTCAGCAAAGTCTAGACATTGCCATTGAAGAAGAGAAACCAAAGGAAGTTGAGGAGAAAGAATGGAAGACTATTAATAGATTGGCATGTGGTATAATTCGATCGTGTCTTTTTAGAGAGCAGAAGTATGCATTTTTGAAAGAAATTTCTGTAAATAAATTGTGGAATGCACTAGAGGACAAGTTTTTGAAGAAAAGCAGTCAGAACAAGCTCTATATGAAGAAGAGATTGTTCCGCTTCAATTATATACCCGGTACTACTATGAATGATCACATTACCAGCTTTAATTAGCTGATGACTGATTTGATGAATATGGACATGACTTTTAATGATGAAGATCTGGCTCTAATGTTGGTGGGATCGCTTCCTGATGAGTTTAAGTACCTTGAAACTACTCTACTTCATGAGAAGATTGCTGTGTCTCTTAGTGAAGTAACTGTTGCCTTGTATAGTTGCGAATTGAGAAAGAAAGAAAAGCAAGAAAATACAAGTGTAGAAGCAGAAGCTTTTGTTGTTAGAGGCCGTTCGCAGAGCCAGAATAAAGGAAGGAGAGGAAAATCAAAATCGAAATCCAGACTGAGCAAAGATGAATGTGCCTTTTGTCGAGGAAAGGAGCACTGGAAGAAAGATTGTCCCAAGCTAAAAAATAAAGGCAAACCTGAAAAGAGAAAGGCTATCTCAGAGTCAAATGTAGCTGAGTGTAATGATACAGATTCAGACTTCTTATTTGCTATTAGGGATATAGAAAACTATAAAAAATGCATCAATCCATAACAATAGTCAATATTTTGAAAGAAAATCACACTTGTCCTCTCATTACAAATAAATTAAGTCTTGCATAATCCTTTTACAATCCACAAAATAACTAAGACTGAATTGAAGTTGTTTCATTTACATCAAAATAATAGTTCTTAAACTTATACTTTTGTTAGCTTCGAGGAGGAAGTATCACGAAGCTCAGTTTTCTCTATCCCTAACATTTTTTACTCTACCACTTGAAACCAAATCTAAGGTGGGTGACCAGTCAATCTGACAAATTATAATTACTTTTAATGATAGAGTTTTAGGTGACAATGTCGTGACAAATTTTTACTGTGACTAAATTTTTTTATAATTTTTAAATTTTTATGATAACTTTAATTGTTGCAAAATATATGATTTCTTATAGTGTCCAGGATTTTTCTTTTGTACTGTATACTGAAATTTAATTAATAAATAGAATAGTTCAAAATTCAAAAATTAAATGTTTTGATTGAAATATCTCTCATAATATGTCAAAAAAATCATTACTTAATTCTAAGAGTTCAATTGTACGTATTTGATAATTTTTTTTAAATTAATACGAATTATGATAACTCGATTAGTATCAAACCATACATTATACGATCTCAATAATTTAAACTGATTTTTAATTTAACATGGAAGTGCAAGAATAGCTAGCATATATATATATATATATATAGAACAACATAAAGCATAAAACACAAGAAAGGTTTGCAAGATGACAATGAAAAAATTATAGGAGAAAGTACAAAAATAGCATGTGGTTTGACTGTTCTATATTTTAGAGTCTATGATTTTTTTTTTTTTTTTTTTTTAACAAAATCGAGTTTGTGGATTGCACTATTAGCAATTCAGAGTCTAAAACTTAATAGCATTAATAAGTACTGGCATGGCATTTACGTGGTATAAGTGCCATAATAGTCATGTAAATCGTAAATCTCGTTTTATAAAAAAATAAAAAAATTATAAGAGTCAAACCATACATATTTTTTTATACTTTCCCCACAATTATAATAATTACTTCAATTATTAATTAACTGCTACATGACCTAATCATATATATTATCATCAATTGTCAATAAATGCACTCTCTAAAATTTAGATAACTATTTCAATTTAGTTAATTATATTAAAACTAAATTATATATAGTCCATTGAAATTAAATAAAGAAATTAACATATGTAAATAACCATAGATTTAGAAAATAAATTGAAAAAAACAAAAAAGAAAGAAGAAGAAGAGAGCTGGACAAGTTTTTGGCTGATAATTTTTACTCAAAAAAATTATCATAACATCTAATTTAATTTTCCTCCAAATTATAACCTTGGAAATTAAAAATATCCGGCATATATAAAACATTATTAATAATTTAAAAGAGGAAAATTTTAAATCAAGATAAAAATAAAAATTAAGAAAAAAAATAAAAATACAAAGTGCAATTCTCTCTCAAAGTCTTAAAGACAAATCAAGTTGGCTTAACTCTTCTTCAACACTTTCAGGTCTGTAATAATCCATAGACCAAGAAGAAGAACCATGATCAATAGAAACAACCCCATAATTATTCATAATTTCGCTTCTTCCATAGTTGACATGATCATTATTAATAAACCTACCACTACCATGTCCAGGTTGATTCCGATGAAGATGGCTAAAACCGCCAGACCGTGGCGGATTAGAAGATGCGGAGCCCCCATGAGGTCGCACATCTGAGCTTAACTCACGACTCTTCTTAGCTAAAGTTCTCTCAAGTTTATGAGCATTTTGATGACCACCAAGAGCTTGAGAGCTATAAAATTTTCTTTGACAGTAATTGCATGAAAAAATTCTAGGTTCTGCAGGACTACGAGGAGAAGAAGAGCAAGAAGAAGAAGGTTCAAGGACAAGTTCTAGGTTAAGTTGATTATTATTATTATCATTTGATAAGCTTAGATGTAAGGAAGTATTGGGTTGATAATCCATGGATGATGGACCCAAGGAATGAAGGAAGGTAGGGCTAATGATGATGAGAGAAGATAGGAGGAGAAGGAGAAGGTTTGTATTGCATTATATGAGGCTCAAGATACTAAAAAAGAATGGCACTGTTAGTGTTTGTGTTTCAATATGGAGAGAGAGAGAGAGAGAGAGAGAGAGAGAGGTTAGCTGCAAAGATCAGTGGGGAATCGAAGGGTTGTCGCCTCCATTAATGGCAGCATTATAATATCTTGTCGGTCTATGGAAAAGAATAAAAAAATTCCATGGTATTTTCTATCTTTATGCACTTACAAACTTACAAATAACAAAATTTATGTATATTGTTATATGCATAAATTAATTGAACCAATGGCTAATTCTTGGTGGTTTCACATTACGTCAGTAATTTAGTAATTTACGAGTTTGGCAGATTATACACAAAGTCAATAATTTAAAATTTGAATATATTATATAATAAATAAAAAAAAAAAACTAGCACACTAAGATATAGTCTAATTGTTGGAATATGTTCTCCTAAATAATAAATTCATAATTAATTACTCCCTCTAATACTTAAAAAAAAACTAAAATAATAATTAATTCATCGTTTATAATTCAGAATATCTGCAACTTAAATTCTCATAAATTATTTATTTTAAAAAATTTTCAATCTATTAAAAACAATAATGCACCTTAAGGTAGCAGTCTATTGAATTCAATGAATTTATGGTTGGCAAGTAAATTAGGAGATAGAGAAAATAATATATAATGCGCCGAAATGATTTAACCAAATTTTCATAATATTTAACTGTATCTGCATCATAACGAGAAAGGTTTAAACCCAATTCTCTTCAATAAAAAATAAAAATATATATATAAATAAATAAAATTTATTTTCATAGTTTTTAATTATATAGAAATATTGCCTAATTTGTCTTAAATGTACTATGAAATTTTCTCATCTAGTCATGGGTCTAGTCTTGTCTCTCTCTCTCTCTCTCTTTCTCTCTCTCTCTCTCTCTCTCTCTCTCACATCAGAAGGTTGAGATCATGCACTAATCTAGTTGCCAATATAAGTATTATATAATTGATAAGATAAACAATCTTGACTAGACTGAACATGCAATATGAAAACAGACCAATTTGACATTTAATGATTTACAAATAATAATAATAATAATAACAATAATAAAAATAAACGTACAAAATTACATAAATGTATATATGGTTCAGTGAATAACCATAGTGGACTAGAAGTTAGTCTCTCTACAGTGAACCCATTTGGCAGTCTCTCTACAGTGAACCCATTTGGCAGAAAATTTGTGTTACAACTGCGTTGTTCCCTAAACCACACCACAGAGATTAAGTTTCACTGTAGACAGAGAAATCTAAGAGATTTTTCTTAGCAGGAAGATTTGATCTAATAATTAGTACTTAATAGCAGTCTAATTGGTTCTTAATTTTCAGTGCGACAGGACTTGTCCGCTAAGAGATTGCGTCAAGATGGCACCTTCTTGTGTTTTTGCAGTATTTTAATCTAAAAATTGTCTCATTTTTAATAATTGATGAATTTAATTAAGGTATGATTCTAATTATGATATGCGGATAATCTAATTATAAAATTTAAACATTTAAAAAATTTCCGTATATATTACTTAAATTAAATATATAAAGAGCTTTTTTTTTTTTTTTAACAATGTTTGTAGGCTGGTTAAAGAGTAATTGATATGGATAAAATTGCATAAATTTATCTAGAATATATTAAATGAAAGAAAAGTAGGTATTTTGACAATTTAGATGATAATAAATGTAATTAAACATTATTTTTTATACTAAGGAGGGGAAGTATTTAACAGAAACACATTAGGCTATATAATAAATAACATTATCCTTAAATATTTCTCACTAAATTGTTGACAATTATTTGTGATTTAAGAGACTCGTAACCTGACACCTTTCACTTTCCACATTTGTAAAAAGAATGGGAACAATTATATCACACTCGATTATCAATTTTTAAAATCTATATTTTTTCTCTTGTACAACTAATTTTTAGATAAATTTTGTTTTGTCTAATATCTTTAGGGCACTTGTTAACAAATTTCATATATTAATTAATAAAATGTAATCCATTTTATTGTTGAACTAATAATATTTTTTCTAATATGTGATAGGATATTTTTAAGTCACTTTGTATATTTATAATCCTCATTTCAAATAAATTTAACAACATATCTAAACACTCAATTCACTAACAAATTAATTGAACGTTTATATCAATTATTAAATAGATTCATCTGCAATATTTATTTATTAGACTTTGAATTATGAGATTATATTATGAGCAAAATAGTATTTCTCTATACGCATTTGATAAGGATAAAATTTATCTGACAGCTTAAGTGAGAGGTTTATCAGTTGAGAAACTGTAAAGATGAGATAAAATGGGGTTAGGAGCTCCCCAGGGATTGTCCCAATGGGAAGGCTCCAACACCCAATTAAGTCAGAGAGTTGAAAGAATTTTAAAGTAGTAATAAATGAAAATTATATGAGAAGTACTTTTATATAAGAGAGAATAGATACTCTCCTACGAACACGTGTCATTAAACCTAAGCAGTTTATTTTTTTGTTCTTATCAACATTCATTAATTTCAATATAGATGTTTAGAATTTATTGAATAAGATGAAAAATGAAATTAATTTATTAATATATATGATAAACAATAATTTACTTAAATAACCAAAAAACTTTAGATATATAAAAACATTTAGTGAGATATGTCAATTATGTAAACATATACTTCCCTCAAAAAAGAAAAATTATGTAAACATATACACTATAGATACTGAAAGAACTATGCATCATTAATTAAACATCTCAACAGCTCTATAAGAAAGACACCATAACTGTTCTTATGAACCATCATAGTACCTCAAAGTTAGTAATAAAATGACCATCTATATCTACATCATCTTCCATTTTAGTCAAAACTGGCTAGGGCCAATAATGCCTAGCATAATTTACTAAATTGACACTTCAAAGCAAAAAAAATTTCATTCGAATTTTATTTTTATATGTATTTGTAAGTCATACTCGTATACATAACCGTTATATTGATATTTGTATTGTATATAATATTTTATAAAAAAAGAAATGTTTAGCCCATACAGTTAAATATATATACATATATTATCCAAGAAATTAATTTAATGTTTTGGAAATTGTAGAGAATAAAATAAATTTTATATTTCCATAATGCCCTAGAATGGGACCCACAAAAGTTTCCTATCTTGTTTACCTTGCATCACGTCCCATGGGAATCTCTCTCTCTTTCTCTCTTCCCTCACGCAAAATTTTTTGGCATTTGTTAACTGAGACAAGCACATGGGTATAATGGTGTTGGCATTTTAAATCAGTAGGTGAGAGCAGACAAACTAAGAGGGAAAAAATCCACCAAATGTTTTTAAACAGACACAATACAAAACAGTATCAATTAAATATTGATGAAAAGCTAATTAGTAATAATTAATTAACTCATAAATTTCTCAATTTGGTTAGTAAATGATTTGTATTTATCTTATTTATTAAAGAATTTGAATGATGTACTTTCTTTCTTTTTTTTTTTGTATTTTTTTAGGATAATGTTATATAATTCGACACTTTTTACTCCAATTTATTTTTTGATATTAGAAAAAAGAAACACCCTGCAATTATTTGTATAGTTTAGGAGACTCGAACTTGATACCTCTTACTTTTTAATCTTTTAAATGAGATAAAAAATTAATCAGACCACACCTAATTGATTTTTATTCCAATTTATTAACTTAATTGATATGATGTCATTATATTAAAAAAAAATTTATATAATACACTTTTTTTAAAAAATATATATAGCAAATAAAATGATAGCATATCACTTGAGTTAAAAACCAGATAAAAAATATTAAATTATATATAGAATTTTCCTTTTTTCCAATCTAAATATGAAATAATTTGTATTTAATTTAGTACAAAAAAACATTAAATTATATATAGAATTTTCCTTTTTTCCAATCTAAATATGAAATAATTTGTATTTAATTTAGTACAATATTCAAGAACTGATTAATTGCTCAATACCAAATAAAAAAAAATAATTAACATATATTAATCATAACAATATCATTATCAATGATATTAGAGACCATGATTGTGGGATCAAGATCTTACAGGTCGGCTATGATTGCGCCGAGTCATGTCTATCAATCACAGACACAACACAAACCAAGAAACTACCTATAATGTTTCTTTGTAACTATGATTAATTATAAAATAATGTAACATAATATACAATAATTTTTAGTCAATTAGTCATAAATTAAGATTCCAATCTAGGAACATTAATTCCTTTGTAAAAGAAATCATATTATTATAGTATTACTCCAGCAGAGATCAGTCAATAGAATGTGTCCCTTTGTACTTCAACAAACTAACAAAGACAATGGAGTTATGGGACTCCAAATCCCTTCTTTAAACATATAATTTTCATTCATGTAGAAGGGTTGTTCTTTCCTTGTTCCTTCCCTTCTTTATACTAATTGAAAGAGCTAAAAATCCATCATTAATTTGTTAAGTCAAATCACTATACAAACAAATTAAGCAATCAAAGCGAGGGACAATGAGAGAGACTCACATGGGCAGAACAACAATAAGAATAAGATCCATAAGGGCTAGCATGCTTATTGATGATTTCTGTGGGGTTACTAAATTCTGAAAGATTATTTTGTAGTTATTACTGTATTAGGGGGATGTAGCCAGCCTTCCTTATTTAGAGGGGCCAAGAGTTTATTGCAATTTTTTTAGTATTTTTTTTAAAATGTATATACTAATAAACACATATTTTCAGATATAAAGAAAAGACATGCACACACTTTAAAATTATGGTAATTTTTGAATAGTTATGCTATTTTTTATATCCCAAACACAAACTCTACATTACTAATTTGAGCACAGCCGAAGCCCCCAGTCCTTATCTACACACACTAGATTTTTTTTTTTTTTAATCTTAGTCTTTAGCTAATATGATTTTAGGTTCAAAACTAAATGCAAATTAATAAAATATGAGTTTTGTATATTTATTGGCCATATCATTTTTAGCTTAAAAACATATGGAGAAGTCTTATATTGAAAATATTAATTTTCAAAACTCAAAATGCATTAGATTTAATGAACTACTATTGTACCTGGGGTCATAGACATTTTAGCCCACCTATAATTCCGCTTCTATTGTATTCTAAAGTTTGCCCCGTTTTTTAAAAAGAATCTAAAATTAAAATAACCAAAACTCAAATTCATATAATTTGATTAAATTATATTTCATTATAATTTTTATATGCAATAAATGGCTTATTTGTGGTAATAATAGTAGGAATGAGATTATTTTTATTAAATCTAATTAGAAAATATTTGAACTACTACTGATCAAAAAAGAAAATTGATGGTGGTTTAAAAAATAAAATTTGAAGAAAAAACTAAATAGAAAATAAAAATGAGAGACGGTTAGGATTTTTTGAATTTTTTTCCCTTTAATTATTATGAAATGATCAAATTCATATAATTTAATTATACTACATTTCATTATAATTTTTTTATATGTAATAAATGGTTTATATTGTTAGAACTTGTTAGTTCTCTTTATTGTTTTCACGTGGATAATGACCTTTAACTATGCTTTAATCATCAAGATATATCTTTTGAGCATTTAAATATTGAATTTTCATTGGAGGAAATTAATTAAATTTTAATTTGGTTTTACACTTATATAAATATATGTGGTTGTAATAAATTTGTAAGTTCCAATGGGACATAATATCACAATCAATTTTTGAAGTAGTGGTGTTGTATGCACGTAAACTTGACATGGAAGGGCTGGAAGCTGAGTTTTGTATTTTTCCTTTTTCATGCACATGTGCTTCTTTATAGTGCTTTGTGGGATGGCAATTTGAGTTCTCTGTTTTTATATGGTGACAAAGCTATCTGCCGAATGCCATGAAGATTTGAAGAAGATGATGAAGAGAGAATAGGGTCGCCCCCACCCCACCCCCTTTTGAACCCACTTTTTCCCCGCAATTTGTGCACTATTTTTTGGGTTTTCTCGATTTCAGTTTTGGATCCCTTGTGAATGGGTCTTACTTCTTATCAGCTTATCTACAATGCATGGCGCATGCAATAATAAGTATCATAATTTTTTTTTTTCCAAACATGATATATACACATATTAGTTAGAAACATGATATATGCACATATTAGTTAGATATATGACAACTTCTTCACAAAATTATAACGATTTTATATGCAATAATAAAGATCATAATTAGTCACTTCCATTAATAGTTTACACTTTAATTAAAATGTCAGGTCATTTTTTTTTTGGTGTGTGTGTTGTTGATTAATAATTGGATTATCTAAAAAAAAAAAAAATCTCTTGTAGTGTATTCGTTGTTCAAAAATCAAATCACGCAAAAAGTTATGAATTTATATTACAGACTATTTTGATCTTATTATTGGAAATGGGAATAGTAGTTTTACACAAAATAAGGAGTTATTTTGTGCTTAATTATGGGCAATAGTCACTTGGAATTTGATTTCTTTTCTTTTCTTTCCTTTTTTTTTTAGTCTAAAGTTAATTTTGAGAAAAACCCATATAATATTTTTACATAATCAATTTTTAATTTGTAAAAAATGAAATTACAAGTAATTATAATCTATTGGCCCAAAAAAGTGTAATCTTTTGGCACAAAATGGAAGTATCCAATGTAAACAATGCTGGTGCTATATCTAGTCATCCATTGTTTTGATATATGGGCTGACATAACATATTAACATTATTGTGGGTTTAACTCCAATTTGGGCCTACTTTGAACTTTTGAGATATATGTTGTTGAAAAATAGGTTGATTGTCAAAAGAAAAGTTGGGTAATTTCCAACATGAATTAATGAATTTGCTGGCATATCCTATCAGTATTATTAAAAAAAAAAAAAAATTCCACCTAAGTTTTCCTGTAAACAATGTTGTTTTGATGTGAGGAAAAGCAAACTCTCAATATATATGTAATAGAAATTGAATTAAAAGGATAAAAATGATTTGAATGGGTGTAAATTAAACCCACGAATAAATTGGGTTTAATGAGTTAGGTTTAACTATTGCTAAAAGATTAGACCTAACTAATTAATAATTAATGTCAAATCATTATATATCCATATATTTTTGGTGTATTTTTTCAATGTGAGATTTTGATTCTTATCAATATGCATTTATACACATCCAAAGGATATATAGAGCAAAAATATTGCTTCCAATGTATGTATAAATGTATTTGTCGTTATTTAGAGGGAAGGAGTGGAAAAAGAAAAAGAGAAGAGAAGAGAAGATAGATTTGACAATGAAAAAACATATATGCATGCACATTGCACCATTCATATGGACATATTTTAGTTTTAAGCTCTGTTCAAGTTTATGAGGGAACTATGCATGTGGACTCTTCTTTCACTTTCTGTAAACTAATTAAACAACATCACTCATATCAGGACAAACGCATGGTGGAAAATGGATTCCCATTTGCGTGAGAATAGAAAGTTGCCTTTTATTTCCTCTTTTCTTTCTATTTGTATTACAAGTTTAATTTTTTACATATTATAATAAATTTAATTATATTCCCAATTCACTATGCACATATGATAAAACTAGAAAAATTAGTAAAATATTTATTTTATTTTTATTAATAATTAAATTTTCTCTGAAGTTGAATAAAAGTTATTTAGAAATTTTTTTTTTCTTGTCTGTCAAAATAATGACTCTCTTAAAAATTAAAATTAAACTTGTATAAAACCACTTAAAAGTCATTATCAATTTTTTTTTCACCATATTGTTTTTTTAGGTTTTAATTAAAATGTAATATAGACTAATATATATAATAAGCTCAATACATATTTTTACATTAATGTTCAAAATTATTAAAAAATAATATCTAATTTTTTTAAAAATTAATGTATATTAAAGTATTTTAAAAAAAATAGGAATCAAATAAAAAAAAAAAATCAAAACCGCTTCAAATGTTAACCTGCGGCCAGTTAATAATATAAGAAAATACTCATTTCTTAATTATATTAAAATTTGCGTTGTGTGTGATCATAAGTTTGAATACTGATTAATATATATGAGTAGCTTATTAATTAGAATTCAGTTTTTGGAATTAGATTATGTATAAGAAATTTCTCATTTATAAATTTTCTATCTTTAATTTTTATCAGACTCGGTCTCATTTGAAAACTCAAATTTTATAAAAGTTTAATTCAATTCTATTTTACCAATTCATAAATTTGAAAAGATACAATTAATAATAAAATTCAATTCTTTTGAGTTACAAAAAATTAGTCATCTTGAAAGAGATGAAACCGTAGCAAAATAAGAAAATTTTGCAAGAATGAAATTCATTTAATAAAATTTATTATTAAAAATTTAAAATACTCTTATTTTAATTGAAATTCAAAATACTCTTATTTAAATTAAATATGACTTTTTTACACAAAAATTAAATAATAAAATAATTATATTCTTTTAATTATTTCAAATGAGTTCTATCACTTTAAAATTTAATTCAAATATATTAATTTTTCATTAGTTGTATTAAATTTTCACATATTATTTATTTGAAACAATTATTCCATTGCTAAATTATTCAAACTTGGTTTAGACAGAAATTTTTTATTTTGTAGTGTTAGGTGGCGGACAAAAGACCAACACAAGTTGACCGAAAAATTGACACGTTGGTTATTGGAAGCTGATGTGTAAGCACTCGATCAGGCTGTGTTAAGTGGGGAGATCAAGTCCGGCCACACAAAAAATTTGAACTTTGAAAGTTGAAACTACAAACAAAAACACACAAATGAAGTAGATAAGTTAGTACCGTTGAATCCATATATTTCAAAAGATAAAGTATAAATCTAATTATATATGTTAATTTTGCAAAAGTGGTAGAGGGGCCACACACATGCAAAAGATAAAAAGAATAGCCTTGAAGAAGATCATGGTATTGCTTGATGAAAGCACTTTAGATTTGCTAATGTTATGTCTAACTCAATGTGACATACAAAATAATTTAAAAAAAAAAACTAAAAGTATGTATGTACATGGTTGATAATAAATGAAATTACCAAGTTTTCCATTATATTACCTAGTAATTTGAACAATGGTTATGTGATAAGATGTCAAGTTCAAAGATATATGAAAAAGGTGACTTTCGCCATCAAATTTAGCTAGATTTTGTGTGTCTTAACTTTAAAAGTATAGAGAATTGATTTATTATTACAAAACATATATATAGCAATATATCACATGACATTCGACTTCATTTTACCATATTAATCTTTAGTTAAACCTAAACCTTTAGAACTTTTACATATAATTTGTATCAGTTAGTTTGGTTTGATTTACTTTGAAAATTATCAAATCGACTAACTCATATTATATTGATAGAAGAAATCTAATCGAACTAAATAAGAGTAAAAAAATTAAAATAAAATTTCACCGATATAAATAGTCAGTTTGGTTCGATGATTGGTTTATTAATTCAATTTAAAATTTATAATTGGGCCTTTAATATTTAAGTTCAATTTGAAATGAATTCAACTAAAATCTATTAAGAGAAAATAACTTAATTTTCCACTTAACCATCTATATAAATTGCATTAAAATGAACTAATATCAATTATCATCACTAATTACCAATCACTGATTACTAATTACTTTAGTGTTAGCATGTCAATAGCTATACATAAGGGTGGCAAAAATTGAACCAAATCGGTTTTTGTATCGGACCAAACCGAAATAATAGTCTGGTTTAGTTATTTTGGTAAAAAAAATAGTGGTTTGGTACATGACGAGTGCAAAAACTAGTGATCAGTTTTTAGCTTAGTTCAGTGAAAAATAAAATTGAACCAAAATGTTAAAACAACGTCATTTTAACATACACCTATACTGCGTCATTTTTATAGAGTATATTAAGATCTTTTACCAGCCCTTAACCACACTTTGTGCTACCACCTCCCAAAAGTCTTTAGACTCTTCACCCATTTTCTCTAAAACAAAACCTCCTTCACTTTTCACTTCCTTTAATCTCCTTCTTCTTCCCTCAATGAAATCCTAAGCCTACTACCTTTCCCTTTTTGGCTTTCTCATCTAAATATCACCTTCAGTCTTATGCCTGTTTGTACTACTATGGTCTATCTCAAACCATCTTGATTCTTGTTCTCTTCTCTTCTCAATTCTCGATCCTTGAGTATTGTTTGTTGCGCTACTGTGGTCTATCTCAAACCATCTTCTTTTCTTCTCTTCTCACTTCTTAATTAGATCAACAATCGTTGTTCTGTCTTCTAATCTGTGAATGAAGCCCTAACCCTAAATGACACCTTTCTATTCTATGTATCTGCCTTAGAAGCTTTGGATATGGTGTTTTATCTCTAAATTATAAGCCCCCTAAACCTTATTTTCATTTCTATCGATGAAACCCTAACACTAAATACCATTTGCATGTCTTTAAGATATAACCCCAAGTGCTCTATTGTCTGTGAATCTGTGATTCAATAGTGGAAGCAACCTTTTGCCTTTTGAAACTTTCATTTCCTTCAACTATTAATAGATCTACTTATGATCTAGATTTTTGAGTCTCTTAAAAGGTAAGAACCTTAACTTTTTTGTTATTATTTTTTGATTTAGCTGGTTTTTATATTTTTTTGAATAATATTTTTTGATTTGTCATCTATAACCTTTGCATGTCAAGTTCTAGACCTATGAATGTCAAGATCTGACTCTCCATATAAATTTGATCGATTTATAGGGTATCGTCCAAGTAGAGAGGCTTGAAAAAAGAAAAAAGTGATGAAAAATATATTTTTGTATTTTTTATGATTGTTATGGAAATTTAAAAATTTCTAGTGAATAATTTAGGACAATTTCATTTTAAATTTTAAATTGGTTTTCTGTCCGATTTATGAATGTTTAATGTCTATTGTGGCTCTTGAATGTTAGGATCTGTTAAGAACGAGTAATTTCCATATTTGGCAAATCTACAATTTTAAAAACAGTAACAAACAATTAGTTATAATAGTTATAGTAAAAATAAAACATAAAAAAATTATTGATACCTTTCTCAAAGTTTTTTAACTCATCTAAAGTCCCTTTAATCATGATTGGCTTTTTTGATATCCTTAGCCAATCTTGGGCACATATAAGTGATTCCACCAATCTTAGATTTAAGAAACTCCTAAAATAATCTAGAACTCCACTACTACTAAATTTGCTTTCTAATGCAACAGTGGATATGAGACCAGCTAAAATATCTCGAGTCATTTTAGAGATGACAAGAAATCTAGAAGAATTAAGATTCCACCACTTTAAAATATCTAGGTTCTCTTTATCCTCTACTATAAACTCACTAACATAAATGTCAAACTCTCTTTTTTACTTCCACCACTATCCATCTCCATCTTATGTTGTTTATACCTAGATTTAAGCATAGACATTATCCATGTTGATGCATCAGAAGCATTAGATTGGATTGAACCATATTGACTACTTTGAGACCCATTAACATCATATTCAGGTTGGTAGATGGACTTATATTCATTAAAAAATAGAGTAAATTTATGTTTCATAATATCAAATAAGCTTCCACTATTATTAGATCCATACATCTAATTAAATAAATACTTTATGTATTCAAATTTAGCTTTTGCATTTAAAACATTAGCAAAAAAAAATTAACTTGTTCATTTTATATTGATTCCTAATATTTTTCAAATTTGGATTTCATGTTAAATACCATTGATAAAAGTTCTAGACCATTACCAAATGTCATCTCATTTAACATGACATGCAAATCTGAAATGTCACCAAATATATATATATATATATATATATATATATATATATATATATATATATATATTTGCTATGACATAAAGAGAACCGGATATTCTCAAAGTCATGTTATAAAATTGTTCCAAAAACTGTCATTTTTTTTTTTTTTGCTATAATTCAAATCAAGAAAGTCAAGTGATGACATAATGAACCTAAGTTAGCAAAGTCCATATAATGATTTATCTCACTTCATAGCAAGCTCATGCTTCGATAGACCCACAATTTCAGCCCAACACCAATTTCTTCCTAAATAAGGAAAGTTGGAACAACTTCTCTCTCTTCAAGATTTTTCTTTCTTTTCACCACCAAGAACACTTCTAGAGGAGCATGTTGTCAAGGCCATGTCAGACCCACAAGAGCACCTCCTATAAGAAGTGAATCACTTAGAGGAGATCTGTAACACCTTAACACCTCTGAGGGCATAACCAATGGCCAGCTCATCACAAAACGATAGATAGTATGTATTGCTCAACAGCAAACTACATGTTGACACCTATCTAGTTAGGACATCAAGACCCAACATACGAAAAGCTAACCTTCTTCGATCTCAAGTAGCCTAACTTATCTACTTTCTCATCCACATTCGTTTACTAAAAATCAAGGTCTCAAAGTAAAGGTCTTCCTTCTCTTCGACCACTTCTTTAAGTGATCTGAAATTGACTTGAGCATCAGAGAAACTATTGCTTGGCACTCTTTTACTTTATTCTTTGTCTTGCAGACCCATGTATAATCATCCAAAAGAGTCTATTGAATATTGGGGTCCAGCCCATCATTTAATAAGTTGATCCTCAATTGATCAAATGGTACTGTCTATGGGAAACATTTAACTAGATTCAGTTTTCTTTTCTTTCTCTTTTCTTAGAAGATTGTTATATTGGAATTCCTTTCTTTCCTTTGAGTTACTCTGCTTGCAAGACTGGAAAATGACAACCTAATCCTCCTCAAGATCCAACAACCTCTCGAACAACTCCTTCTCATCTAAAAAATCATCAAGATAATTATGAAACCTCATCTGAATGCCCTTTCATCACTCAGGAAAATTACATTAAGAAAAGGCGAGCGATTTTTAAGGAGGTCATGAAATGAGTTTCAATACTCACCATTGGAACAGCTATCGTTCGAAAAATTTATTTGTGATTTGAAAAATGATTTCAAGAGTTGCCATCTTAATTTATTTTTTAATAGAAAAATTTTGAAAAAACTAATTTATTGACTCCAATTCATTAATTTTATAATTAATTTACCCAATGATAAAAACTACTAGTCTTCGAACCAAGTTAAGCTCGAAGACTAATTTTTTGTTAAATAATCTAAATTTGGCTCTTAAGTATAATTTGATTCTGAAAATTAATTTTATGGATGACAAGTACTAAGTAACAATCATAAGTATAATATGAATGCAAGGAAAAATTAAAAAGTAATTAAGTAAAACATCCACAAATTAAAGAGAGTGCTCTCTCTAATTCTTATGGATTCTAGGGGACCACATAGTTACTCCTTAATTCCAAATTAAACTAATTATATAAATTAATTAAAAAAGGGGAAGAGGGATTAATTGGATTTGGATTTATAGTTTGGATTTAAATTCCAAAAATACCTATATACCCCATTGAGATCAAAATCCACGTAGTTCATTCCACGATTAAGTGGAGAGTTCAAGGGTTGATCAGATTGATTTTGGCTTGGATGTTTTGCGAGTGAAGGGAAAAAGGTTGTACCTTTACTTTTGGTGAGTGAGAGGTTTTGTCGAATATAAATTCAATTTTATCAAGACCACACGATTGGATTGATTAAAAGATTAATAGGATGAAATCAATGGATAGATTAATTAATTAAAAAAGATTAATTAATTAAGATGAATGATGGATTAATTAAAAATAGATTGATTCAATTTTTAAAAAAAATGATAATTAATTAATTAAAAAGATTAATTAATTAATTTGAGTGGTTAATTTTGGAAAAAGAGTTTTAGAAAGAGTTTTAGTTAATTAAAAGGATTAGTTAACTTTTGGTTAGGGTGAGGTAATTAACTAATTAAAAGGATTGATTAATTAATTAGAAAGTAATTGGAGGAGGAAGAAGAAGAAAAGAGCTAGTAGATAGCCATAAATACTAACTCAATGTGTGAAGAGAAATGGAGGAATGAAAGGCGTATTTATAGACAAATGGGGTGAGAGATAGTTTAAGAAAGTGAAATGTGAAAAGACAAGGAGAGATAGGGCTCAAAAAGGGTTGAAAATTGGATTAAAGAGATATTTTGGATATTTTTCTACACAAAAGGGGGGATTGCCCGAGCCAAAGGGGTGCGGCGCCACACCATAAGCCTGTGGCAGGCCGTAAGACTGACCTGTGGCTACTGATATGACGACTTCTTTATTTATTTTTTTTTAAAGATTGATTGTTAGTTTAAGATTTAAGAAATTTGGGTGTCTAAGTAGCAATGTATTTGAAGGCTAAAAAATTTTCTTTCACAGGCATTCCGCCTAAACCCTCGTCTACTAATCGGCTAGCGGGATTACTGTACTAGCTTTGTATAGTTCACTAAACTTAACCTATGTCAAGTTGTGGCTGGATCATAAGGGTGCAAAATTGAGAGTTCACAGTTGCCCCTTCATCATAATTGTCTTGTTTGTAAGGTAATTTTGATGATAGTGAACCTAAGAGTTGGGATGGTGCAAGGAAACAAAAGGATGTCGAGGTCAATATTGGGACATATTTGGGTGAGAGACATGGTTGAATTTCAAGGATGATAGTAAAAAAAACCACAGGGATGTTTAAGTAATCATTTCTAAATATTTACGGGTGAAAAATGTGGTTAACTGTTGCGCGATTTCTGCAAGTGCACAGATCGTTTACAAATAATAAAGTGATGAGTGAGTATCGTTCCCACGAGAAAGGATTTTTTAAGTACCAATTTTAAAATTACTCTATTATTTAGAAAATCAATTATGAGATTTATATTTTAAGCTAAAATAAAATTGAAGTAAATAAATAATGATAAATATGAAAATAAGATTAAAGGTCTAGGATTTAGAATTCATCAATTGATCATATATGATTTCTTTATAATTTTTAGATGGATTATTTTTGCTGGAATTAATGATTAGATTTCCCTAAATTATATGATGTTCTCTCTCAAGATACAACATGTGTGTTCATATTAACCTTACGTCTACTCTCGTGATCATAAGCAATTAACACAAACCCATTAAGTTTTATGGAAATCCTTTTAAAAATCACAAAGGAGTATTCTTATCTCTAAGCAATACATTCCCTAGGTCAATTATCCTAATGAACTAATATTGTACTTCCACTCTCGCTACTTCACACAATATCTTAAATCATGCAATTAATGGCCAGTTAATTATAAGCATTAAGTTCTAAGATAAAAGATTAATTCCAACAATCAACCCAATCAATTAAATATAAATAATCATATGCAAATCAAAAGATTACATCTAAATCCTAGAAAAATAAATTTAGCTATTCATAATTAAAAGAGAAGAAATAATTAAATTAACAATAAACATAATAAACATAATAATAACTTATAATTAAATTCAAGAATAGAGTTTAGAGAGAACTTGTTTTGAGATACAATCTTTGATGAACTCAAGCTTCCAAAAACTCCTCCTCTTAATCAAAATAAAAAATAAAACTAATATACTCTAAGAAAACATATAAAAATCTCTCTACATATTTTTTTTTATGGATTTTCTTTGATGCTATTTCCCTTTGCCAAGCATAGTATTTATAGACATGTTTGGTGGAATAATTCAAGTTCCATTAAAATTTTTACATCAAAAATTCAACATTGATGGTTAGGTTGGCCACCAACCATTGAATTCCTTCATCAATATTCAAAAATGGTTAGGTTGGCTACCAACCATTGAATTTTGGCCACCAACCATTGAATTTATTTCTCATGGATTGAAAACTTGAATCATTGCTTGCATCTTTATTTTTACTGCATCATTTTGATCTGCAAAAATAAAATAAAAATACTTAAAATATGTTATAATTTATTTATAAATTGTAGAACTATTTATTTCTAAAAATAAGTAATAATATTATTGCATTCTCGAGAATTGAGCTAAAATTTAAGTTTAAACAATTAAAATAACTCTAAAAATATAGAGTTATCATTGACAAATGGAAGCGAGAAAAGGGACCAAAAGGATATCTAGGTTGGTGGCTAGATATGTTGGATTTGGGTAAAAGAGATGTACAATGAAACCACTTAGATGTCTAGGTGACCATTTTTAGACATTTACTGGTGGAATTGATGGATTTGGATAAAAGAGACGGAAAAAGAAACTATATGGATGTCTAGGCGATTATTTCTAGACATTTATGGATAGAATTGACAAATAAATGAAAGCAGAAAAAGGAACCAAAGGAAGATCTAGGCTTGTGGCTAGATATTTTTAGGTGAATTGATGGATTCAGTTGATTCATATGAAAATGAAGGGAAAAAAACCAAAGAGATGCCTATATTAGACATATCTGAATGAAGGACTTAGACATATTTTTGATAAAAGGTATAGAAAAAGGAACTAGAAGGATGTCATTGTTTAGACATTGTGCAGGATTTGGATGGTTGTTCGATAAAAAGGATGGAAAAGGGGAACCAGCTCGAGTTTGAGTGAGAATTTAGATATTTTTGGGTAGAGGGGTGATCGATTTAAAAGGACCACAGGGATGCCTAGGTGATTGTCACTAGACATTTATGGGTAAATGTGATTTTGCTAAAAGAGGCGGGATAAAGAACCATAAGGATATCTAGATGATCATATCTAAACATTTATAGGTGAATTGATTGATAAAGGAAGATGCCTCTGGTGTCTTTGGGGAGCTTTTTAATGATTGGGATAGGAGAGATGCCTCTTGGCATCTCTAACAATACTGTTGATGGCCCTAGTCTTGATTTAGGAGATTTGCTTGGTTGATGATCCCCATCTTGGCTCAGGAAATTTTGAGAAGATCTTAGTTGTGCCTAGGAAACTTGGGCTTTTGAAGGTGACTGATTAGCCTTTTGGAAGGCTTAAAGAGACTTTACTAAGATTAAAAGGACTTTGAAAATCACACCTCATTGGTTAGATTCTATAGGATTGCCACTCGACTGGATAGGTCTTTGAAAGTGGAAAGGGTTTGTTTGGCTTGATGCAATGAGCATTCGACTTATGCATCACTGATGAAGGTAAAAGTCATTTAGCTACTTTGACTGGGGAGGTAACATGATGATTTTAAAGGTAATGCCTCTAATAAGGAATAAAGGCAATGATGACTTGGAGGGAATGCCCTTTATGAGATATTTCTTTTTAAATTTTTGAAATCCTTGGTGAAAATGAAGGTGATGCCCCCTGATGGGACCTCCTTTTTTTTTTTTTTTTTTTAACTTTTGGAAATGATCCTTAGTAAAAATGATTTTTTATTTTCCCTAGATCATCTTGGATTATAATTGGCGAACACATAGGGTGGTCCATCAGATGGAGTGTGACTATTGTGAAACCTTGCTCAAGCACCAGTCCGATCTATTAGAAAAAATTGGGATGCTTATTCGGGTTTAGACTTACGATAGAATCCTCAGATTCAGTTTAGTCATTTTTGAAAGTGATTTTAGGAGTCACCACCCTAATTTATTTTTAAATGAGAAAATTAAGGAAAAACCCAATTAAGTCCAATTCATTAATTTTCAATTAATTTACCCAAAGATAAAATCACTAGCCTTGAATCATGTTGAGTTCAAGAACAAGGTTTTTAGTTTTAAATAATCGCTATTTTGCTCTTAAGTTTAATTTGACTTTGAAAATTAAATTCATGGATGACATTATAAGATAACAAATAATTAAATGTATGAATATGGCATAGTATGAATGATTGGTGCATAGAAAATTAATAAAATGATTAAAGTAAACATGCACAAATTAAGAAGAGAGTTTCCTCTAATCCTTATGAATTTAGGGAAACCACATAATCACTCCTTAATTCCAAAAATAAATAAATAATTGATTATAAAGGGAAAATGAAATTAATTTTGGGATTGAATTTGAGATTTGGATTTAAATTCCAAATATGTCTACATACCCCATTGAACAGGGATCAAAATCCATGTAGTTTATTCTATAATTAAGAAGAGGGGTTTAACACAATTAAGCAGAGGGGTTTAAGGGTTGATTGAATTGATTGGTTTGATTTGGGTTTGTGAGTGAGAGGAAAAGGTTGATACTTTTATTTTTGGTGGGTGGAGTGTTTTATCGAACCAAAATTTTGTTTTATCAGGACTGAATGATTAAATTGATTGAGAGATTAATTAATTAATTAAAATGATTAATTAACTCATTAATGTGATGAAATGGATGGATGACTTAATTATTTAAAATTATTAATTAATTAATTTGGATGAAGGGTGGATTAAGAAAAAGGATTAATTTGATTTTGAAAAAGTGATTAATTAATTAATTAATTAATTGAGCGATTAATTTTAATTAAAAAAAAGAGTTTCTGTTAATTAAAAATGTAACAAACTCACACTCACTCTGGGAGTTTCATGACAATTTACTTGAATTTAAAATTATTATGACAAGATGTATGCTTTTATGAAAATTCATGTGTTATATGATTAATGAGTATGTGGCATGTTAGATTAGTTTTAATATGCATAAAATGAATTTTTAATATGAAATAAGTGAATTATGTGAAATACATATGCATAAATTAATTTATTACATATAAAGTGAATTTTCATGCACAAAACGATTTTAAGTATAAAATAATTTTTATGAACATTTTAAAAATATTTTTAATTAAGTATTTTTGGGAGGATTTTAATGAAAATAACAAAAAAAATTATTTTTAATTATTTATAATCAGCCCATAAATTAGATTAAAGGCCCAACTCACCAAAAGCCCAACACACCAAAACACTCCTAACCTAGCTCATTAATGACAAATTTATAATTTTGCACCATAACCCTAAACTAAACCTAATATTCAGCCCTGTTGTTGTTGTGGCAGCCTCCATTATGTTATTCATCAAAATTTTTATAGAAAATTCTCTCAAAACTTCCCTCTCAACCAAAATTCATAAGGTGCCTCCAAACGTGCCTCCAAACCTTGCGATTTTGTGATCTTCTTCATAAGTTTTTCTTTTCTTCTAAGCTATTACTTGGTTTTTATGAAACTAATCATGAGTAATCCATATAGAGCTATAAATTTACTATTTTCTTGGTGTTGAATTTGGCCTAGGTGTTTTATTTGAAGGAGAAACCGATTTCCAACCGTAAACACAACTCTTTCTTTGCAAATCCATCAAAGGTGAACCCTAAAATCTAAAAGTTAGAATTTTTATGCATATGAATAAAGAGGGTACCAATTTGTACAATTTTGTGTCCTAAATTGATTTTTGTTATGTTTAGATGAAAAATATTAGTTTAAATCATGTATTTGCATATTACTGTAATGATCAGAAAGTGCAAAAAGTAAGAAAATCCACGGTTTTCCATGGTGTATGCATTCAGCCTACCTTGAGATCTTAATCCCAAGGCCTATAATTTTTGAATAATATATTTTAATGATTTTTGATATGTGTATATGGATGATACATGATTTACTTGCATGATGGTTGAAGGAGTAACTCTAGGCAAAGCCTAGAGAGGTTCGGCCTACACTAAGGTTTCCAAACCCTAACTACGATGTTTGATTAAAATGTGTACATGATTAAGTGACATATGAATTAGGCTTTATGATGTGTTAATTATGAATTAATGTCCTTAAATTAACTATGGGATTGATTGTATGATTTGGTCAAAGGAGACAAGTAAGACTCTTTTAAGGCTTACTTGTTAAGTTAATATATACGAAAAGTACTAAGTGTACCAAGTTGGAAGTTGAATTGAATTGATATTAAGTTCATGATTTATTGTGTTTGGCTTTAGAAAAGTCTTGGTATGAGTTATTATGTAATTTCATGTGAGCTTAAGAAAGTAAAGTATGCAAGACTTAAAAGTCAATATGTTATGTGTAAGTGATGAGTGCACTTCCAAGTGCAACTCCAAGTATATATGGATGATATATATGCTTGGAGTAGTTATGGGATAGGATAGCATGATGTTAAGTAAATGCTAAGTATTGAATTCTAATGTTATGTTAGAGCTTGAGGACTGTTAGAGGTGTAAGGGCTACATGCATTAGGATCTAAAGAACTATAAGGTGAGTAAACATTATATTTATGTTACAAGTATAACTTATCATGATATGTGAACCTTTAAGATTCTTGAAACCCAAGTTCCTTCCTATTTTCAATTGTAATTGTATGATTTCTTTGTTTAACTTGGGTTTCTAAAGGATAATTGGTCTGAAACTATTATTGTATATTCATTGATAAGAAAGAACCTTATGATTGTTGCCTTACCTAATATTCTTTCTGGAACCACACTGTTGTTTATCCTCTATTCAATAAGTTAAACATCTATTGCTATTATGTTACATATGATTGCATTCTTCAATGCTATTGTTACAAGCGATTGCCATTAGCTCTAGATATGGTACCCATTAACCCTTTTATGCATAAATTCTCGAGCCAATGCGAAAAATCATCATAACCTATGCACATGGTCTTAACCCAATGGATAGGAGTAGTGTATCCACCTCAGCTAGAAGGGGCGGTTCTAGTCATAGAGCCTAATTAGCCTCACACTTCTTTACAAGTTGGGAGTTAGAATTTTGTATGATGCCACCTCTCCCTTTTTCAAGTTTGAGTAAATAAGGCAAAAGTTGTCATTCTACAAGTTTCAAGTTGATTTCTGTGAACCTTGCTAAATCACAAACCATGAATTATGAATTATGAACCCTTATAAAGGGATATGTGTTATTATTCAAGTTGTATTGTTTACACATTGAGATTATCTATCTCACCCCTTTTTCTTGTATGGTTTTAAGTGAGCATTATGAGGAGGCAAGGTAATAGCTTAAGCAATCTACTCCGCTTGGGGGATTTCCTTGTCCAAGTCTATTATCATGCTGTGATATGAAGAGTCACTCTTAGATGCTCTAGGAGTATTATTATTGGAACATTGTGCTTAATGATTTACTTGGAGTCTTAAATTGTTCTTTTCTTTTAGATTGTATTTAAAGTTTTTTTTTTTTTAAACAACTCTTCGGCACGTTAAAGTTTTCTTTATAAATGGTCAAATTAAGTTAATGCATGAGGTTTGGTATGATTCTAGGCAGTGTTTATATGTGTATGAGTATGTTCTATAGGCGTGGGTGACCTTATGTCTCCTCATGTTCTAGGACCATCATATCTCTGAAATTGGTATGTGATAAAAAGATTAACTAACTTGGTTAGGGTGAAAAGACATAAAGGGTAGGGTTAGAAAAGACATAAAGGGTAGGGTTGGAAAAGACGTAAAGGGTAAGGTTGGAAAAATACTAAAAAATTAGTTTAGGAGCATTTTGAAAACTGCAGAAAGGATGGTAGGGAACACGCCACCAAAGGGACCAGCAGCACCACTAGGCTTTTGGGTAGCATCATCGGAAATTTTGCTTTGGTATCTAGATCAGTTTTTGAGACTTTTGAATCAGTTTTTAGGAGTTTTAGAGTTCAAAAATTTTATCGATAGACTTGAAATTAATTTTAGGACAACTAAATAGTTAGTCTGAGAGAAAATCTTATCAGTTTTGGAAAAAATCTGTCTAGTATAGAAGATTTTGCCAGGATAGGAAAAGTGTTAATGTCTGAAAATTAAATATCCTCATACTAATATGACTAAAAGTCTATTTTTTTATTGACCCCTATCTACTAACCGGCTAGCAAAACTACCATACTGGCTCTGTATAGCACACTAATTTTAATAGGTATCAAGCTGCAGCCGAGTGAAAGAGGTGTAAAATTAAGAGTTCACAGTTGCCCCCTCATCAAAATTGTCTTTTTTTGTAAGGTAATTCTAATGATAGTGAACCCAGAAAAAGGGATGGTACAAGGAACCAAAGTGATATCTAGGTTGGTGCTTGGACATATTTGGGTGGAAAACATTGTTAAAAAAGGAAGATGGTAAAAAACACCATAAGGATGTTTAAGTAATCATTCCTAAATATTTATGGGTGAAAATTTTGGCTGATAAATGGAAGTGAGAAAATGGACCAAAAGGATATCTAGGCTAGTGACTAGATATTTTTGTGTGAATTGATGGATTTAGATAAAAGAGATAGAAAAAAAAAACCATATGGATATCTAGGTGATCGTTTTTAGACATTTATGGATGAAATTTGATGGATTTTTATAGGAAAAAGGAACCACAAGGATGTATAGGTGACTGTTTATAGATATTTATGGGTGGAATTGATTGATAAATAGAATCAAGAAAATGAACCAAACTGATATCCAAACTGATAGTTAGATATTTTTAGGTGAATTGATTGATTCAATTAATTCGAGGTGGGGAAAGGAACTAGAGGGATGCCTAGATTAAGCATATCTAGGTGAAGGACTTAGACAAATTTTTTATAAAAGAGATGGAGGAAATATAGGGATGTCTGTGTGATTGTTTCTAGACATTTATGGGTATAAATTGATTGGTTCGGATAAAAAGGTATCGGTCAACTTTCAAAAGATATTGGTCTGCTTCAAGGATACTAATCAGCTTTAGAAGGGGTCGATCAACTTCAAAGAGACACTGGTCAACTTTAGTAGATGTTGATCAACTTTAAGGAGGCAATGGTCAGCCTCAGGAGATGTCGGTCAGTTTTGAGAAAGTACTAGTTAGCCTCAGGAGATGTCAGTCAACTTTGAAAAAGTATTAGTCAGCTTTAAAAGATGTCAGTCAGCTTCGAGGAGGTATTGGTTAGCTTCAATAGATGTCGGTTAGCTTCAATAGATATCGATCAGCTTCAAGGAAGTACTATTCAGCTTTAAAAGATGTCAGTCAACTTTGAGGTGGCATTCGTTAGCTTCAGTAGGTGTCGATCTTCAAGGAAGTACTGGTCAGCTTTGGAGATATCGGTGAGGCATTGGCTTAGCTTATGCATGATGGTGCATGATTGCAGATGATTGCATAGGTGTTCGTGCACAAATGATGCATGTTTATATATGTATGTTTCAGAATTCATAGACTTTTTTTTTTTTTACTTCTATGCCATGCATGATTTATGTTGATACCTATAATGGATGATTGCATGGATGAATGAGAGTGGATCCATGCATTTACTTTGTGAACAAAATTTTTCATGTGACTTTTGTATCTGCAAAGACATGCATTTGTGAACTGAAAAAACTCGACAAAGTTGAGGAGCTCAACTTGGGTTGGAATGGAATAGTTGCCATAGTGGCACGAGGAGTTTGAATGGATTGATATTTTTCTGAGGGCTTGATTCAGGTTTTAGGATATGATGGCACGTGGTTTCTATTTTGGTACTACTAAGGCGGACTTGTGTCCCACCTTTAAGAAGTTCAATGCTATGGCTTGGCTATAACTCAAAGGCAACTCTAGTCGTGCTAGAGTTTAAAGTTTGGCATTTTCTACATTTTTGAAGAGTTTTTAGACTTGCCTCAAGATGTCGCAGGCCAGATGGTGGTTGGTGATGGTTAAGCACATTTGACTATTATGATTAAGAAGTTCCATATTCCTAATGACCATAGAGGTATAAAGGGATAGAGGCTCAAAATGAGGGCTTTGATTTTTCTATTTGAGAGTCAAATACCTATTTCATCGGTCCATTGATTGGGATGATGCCAGAGTGGAAGGATTGGTATTATAGAGACACTGATGAGTCTTGATAGCTTTGTTCAAGGTTTTGAGACATAGACTGTCTTGCTAGTTATTCTCAATATCCTTTTTATTGGGGGTGCTTTGTGGGTGTTTGATTTTCAATTTTAGGTTATTTTGTCGGTGTGGCTGATAGATCATTTTGAGGAAATGGCCCCTACTTTTCATACTGTATATGCCTTATCAAGACTTGGTCAAAGATTATATAGGATGGTTGTTTGTAGCTTACCTCGGAGGACACATTTAGGCATTGCCAATGGTAAGGGATTGGATCTTTCATGATCGAAGGCCATGGTTGTCGAGTGGTTTGCATGTTGAGTTTGGTTTGAATGACCTTCGATTAGGGAGTGAGGGTTTTAAGGCAGATGGGGTAGACTTAGGATGTGCCCCCCATTGTTCCTTTCCTATGGTCTACGCAAATCACAGCTCTTATTGCCAGAACTATCAGTGGGTGGCTAGCTAAGGAGTTATCATGTTACTTATTTTGGAATTTCACTTAGGACCATAGAGAGGTATGATAAGTGGTTGATAAAGGTAGTTTGGTGAGTTGAGAGAGAGAGAGTAATAGGCTATCCTGCTGAGGGGAATAGAGGGTGAAGCAGCTAAGGAATGATAGACTACAAAAGAAACCATTAGTGGCTAGAGTATTGCAACATAGATAGAGGGGTAACCCAATCTTTGAAGGAGACTCAAGAATCTATAAGAGACATAGCACCACATGCTGTAGCAGTGACTCAGACGGCTATGGCGATGACAAAGAAAATTGTGACTGTAGTAAGGAAATAAGGTGATATTAAAGTTATGGTTCAAAGAAAGACTGCTATAGTTAAGGCATAAAAGGGTAGTGCAGTTTCTAAACTACAAAGGAGGATTTTTTAAAATAGTTTTAGAACTACTGACACTCAGAGAGGGTTTTCAATACTACTATAGTGAGCAGTTCTGATTTTATTAATACTTTTATTGTTGCAGCATAAGGAGCTACAGAGACTTGGAGAAGGGGTGTGCCTATTTGAATAGATTGTGGTAGACTTTGATTCTAATAAGGACACAAAAGATTTGCACTTTAGGAGGTAGAGGAGGACTAAATAGACCATGACTTTATATATGATCTTTTTTTTATTTTGTTCAAGATAAGCTATAGATGACATTGAAAAGGCTATCCTTTTTATGATAACAATGGGTTTGTATTTTGCAAGATTTGATCACCATTAAATGAGATATCTTTTATTTTTGCTCTAATTTCTGCATAAACTTCCCTTTCAAGTTTTCTGTTTAGCATTCTTCTTTTTCTTCCCTTTTTTTTGTCTTCTTTTTTTTTTTTTTTTTTTTTAATGTTTAGGCAAAAGAATTAATTGAATGATTTAGTAGGCACAAACAAAATAAGAATGCAATGCAAACAAGATATTTTAAAATGAGAATTGCCTTAATCCTTCTAAGTGCCCTTCGGCTGTCTCGAATTTTATCACCATATTATCCATATAAACTTCAACGTCTTTATGGATCATGTCATGGAAGATAGTGGTAGCAATCCTCTGATAGGTTGCCCCAACATTCTTTAACCCAAATGGCATTACCCTATAGCAATATGTACCTCATTCAGTCACAAATGCAGTTTTTTCCTTGTTTGGTGGATGCATTTGAATTTGGTTATAACCAACAAATAGGTTAGTCAAAGAGATTACTTCAAACCCTGCCATGCGGTCAATCAATAAGTCAATGTGCGATAGTAGGAAATCATCTTTCGAATAGGATTTGTTCAGATTTTGGTAGTCAATACACATCCATACTTTACCTTTTTTTTTTAAACTGAAACAATATTGGCTTGCCATGAGGGGTATGTGATTGGCTCTGTGAACCCATTATCCAGCTACTTAATGATCTCTTCTTTGATTGGCAAAGACCATTCTATTTTTAGTCTTCGCAGTTTCTATTTGACAAGCTTTACATATTCATAAGTGAGGATATTATGTATTGCTATACTTAGATCTATGCCATTCATATCCTTAGGAGCCCATGCAAAAAAATCAGCAAACTCTTGGATTAACTTGATAGAACCATCCCTATTATAACATGCAAATGCAATGAATGTAGTTTTGGGACTTTCATTAGTGCCAATATTGATTGGTTCTTTGCTTGCATCATTTTTTATTTCATTTATCACTTTTCCTAATGTATTAGTCAAATTATATTTAAAAGATGATGTATCAAAACAGATAAGAGACACAGGATCATAAGGGCAAAATTCAAATTTCTTATTTTGAACAAAAAGACCATCGTCCATGGTTACATCAAATTTGAAAAAATGATTAGGATGATTATTTACAAATATTTATAAAATTAAAGGAAGAAAAAGACTCAAGGGAATCTAGCTTGGATGCTAGGTCAGACTGGGACTTTAATAAGGATTCTAACGGGGACTCTGACTGGCCATCTCCTCCTTCATAATACTAATTGTCAAGTTGGTTCTAGATGGGTCGAATCAAATGGGTTAGATCTATCTCCTCTTCACCTCCAATCATAAGGACTTGCTTAAAGAGAGTACCCTCTATATTATCCTCCCAATCCTACTCCAACATGAAAACTGGCTCACACTCTTCCATGCTTAACTTGACATCAAAGAATATTTCAAAACCTAGTATCAATTTCTTGGTAATAGGACAAACCCATGGTTTAGGAAAATCACAATATGGAAAGTCTTCACCTTCTTTCACAAAATAACTATTTAGGGTTTTGAAATAGGGGCAACTAGGCTAATCATAGGGCTCACCTCTCTTTAGGGCTACTGCCCTCTTCTTAGACCTTTTCTCCATTTTAGCCATATCCTCATAGTGGGCATATAACCAAGCCCAAAAGGTGGAATAGCTATAGGTTACTCCTTGAAGCTTCTCATCTCCTGTTGGTCCTTATATAAACCCAATCCAGGAAAATAATTCATATTCCTCATCATGTTAGTGACAACAATATTACCATAAGGATCAAAATTAAGAGAAATAAATTATTTACCTCCTTCTCCTTCAATAAATTGCATTATATCAAAAGAGAATCCAGTCAATGGCAAAGAGGCATGTTCAAGCTAAATTTCAAATATGGGTATAGGGTTTGGGGTTTCACTTCTCCCATATCTATCCCTCTTCATTGTCACAATAGAAGTTCCATAAAAGAACTTAAGTTTCTGGTGCAAGGATGATGAGATGGCTTTGGCTTGATAAATCCAGAGCCTTCCAAGGAGAAGGTAAAGCATACTAGCACATCAATGACTTAGAAAGAAATAGAAGCAGTGACAAGGCCAATAGTAATATCCAAAGTAGCAACTCCTAATACCTCCCTTTTGGTATTCTCCTAAGCCCTTACAATTTAAGCAGAATGTGTGAAATCAAAGGCTTCTATTCCTAAGTAGCTGGCCACCTTGAGTGGGCACACATTCAGAGCTGACCCATTATCAATCAAAACCATTAGGACAATCTTTCCTCTTATTAGGACTATTAGGCATATTTATGGCTCGGTTCCCCTTTAAAAGGTCATGGTCAGTGAAAGATATGGCAGTAGCTTTAGTGGTATGGGTGAGTGAGGCTACCAAGGTTTCAAAAGTGATATCTATTGGAGCTTAGCATTGGTTTAGCACCTTACAAAAAGCTTAGCAGTAAAGATAAGATGATTGAATTTAGCTGCAAATTGATATGTTGGCTTAGGTCTTTTTCAATTGCTTGAGAATATGTTCTTCGTCAAGTTCAAGACTCCCTTTCATTTTTTAACAGGAGGTAGAATAGGTTGCGTAAGTGGTTAGTTGACTTGAGGGATAGATGTTTGGTGAATTCTACCACTTCTAGTTATGGCGTTAATTTCTTCAACCAAATTGTTCAAGTCAAGCACACAGTAGAAATCAAAAGCTGATCGAATAAAAAAGATAGGCTTAACTTCAAGGTCATAGGGGTGATAAAGTTATTTTAGTGATTTGGTAGTAGATTGGTCGAGATGTTGGGCTTAGTCTTTAGTGGAATGATATAACCACTATCAATCAAATCTTGGATCCTGTGTTTTAGAGCCTTGCATGTATCAGTGTTATGCCCAGCTCCTTGGTGATACTCATAATATTCATTAGGATTATAATTTTTAAACAGTGGATTAGGGGGTGCTCTAGGTTCCAAAGACTTCACCATCTTTGCCTCAAATTCCTTCTTGTAGACTACAACTAGTAAGACTCCAAGGTTAGCAAAGCTTTTCCTTTCTAGTCTTAAATGTTGGTAGTGAGAAATGGCTGATACATTCGGCCCACCCCCCCCCCCCCTCCTCCCCTTTTTGATTTGTTGAGGAGGTAACATTAGAATGCTAAGGGGTGTTTTTCTTATATCTGGAGGTAGAGGGCAGTTTTTTTATATGGCCACTCTGAATTAGATCTTCTATTTTAGATGTGATGGAAATGAGAGCCTTGAAATCTGAAAGGTACTGGGTTAGAAAGTGGTTTTGGTAAACTAGAAGAAAGGTTTTGATAATGTTGTCAATTTGTTCTTGCTCGGTAAGGCGGTTCACCATTTGAGCAACCTTAGTCCTCCACCTTGTAAGGAGCATAGAGAATGACTCTTTGGAAAATTGCTTAGTAGTCTCTAAATTCCTCCTAGTAATATCCACCTTAATGTTATAGTGATATTATTTGACAAATGTGTTGCATATGTCATCCCAGGTCCTCTTCTAATTCTAATCAAGGTCAAGCAGCCATTTTACAGTAGTTCTTGTTAGAGATTGCAAAAACAACTGAGCAAATAGCTCGTTATCCACTCCAAAAGGTCTCATTGCCCCCACATATATCTTCAATTGAGCTTTGGGGCAAGTGGTTCTAGTGAACTTGTCGAGGTTTGGCATTTTGAACTTAGGTGAAAATCTGGCTTAGAAAAGAGGGTTAGGTCACTAACATTAACCTAGTCATTATGCCTCTTCAAGTTATTGATAGTCCTTTCTATGGTTTCAGATTTTTATATAAAGGCTTTAAACTCAAGATGGGAGAAAATTTCCTTCCCTTGAAAGGATTCTCATAAAGGAACTAGCAGTGTAAGTAGTGGTATTTGTGGCATGTATGGGTTGCGGGTAACCTTGGGAATTTGTGTGGATTAGGCAGTAATGTTAGGTACTTGCATGGATGGTGTAATACTTGGGATATGTAAGGCATCATCTACAATTTTCCTTTTATCAGTGTTCATGTGGATTTGAGTCAAGCCTGGGATTGCTTGATTCAGGTTCATGGTAGGTAGTTTTATAGTTAGATTGAGGGAAACTTGGCTAATCATGTTTCAGACCTCTTCAAGGATAGACTATCTTTGTTCTTGAAATATGGCCCTCTGAGCTTCTAGTGAAAATTGGAAATTCCTTTCGATAAACTCAAGTTGTCTTTCTTACCATGAAAGGAGACTAATAATGAATGACTCTAATTGGGGTATCTCTTCCTCTTGATAGGTTCCAGCTTGATCAGTGACTTTTAGAGAATTAATGGTTTCCTCGACCATTTTAGGTGCCTTATGAAATCAAAATAGAAAAAAGGATAAGTGTTTGACTCAGAAAATTAGGGAAGGAATCATGATGTACGATGATCACAAACTTTCAGATGGTGATAGGTGAATAATGGACTTAGGCTGATAGTTTCTTTTTGGAAAAATGGGCTCTCCACTTTGTTTAAGGTTCTTAGTCTTTTACACGGATGCATGAATGTATGAATACATGAATGAAAAGTCATTTCATCAATGTGCAAAGAGGCTTTATTTAAGGTGCATACAACCTAAGGTCTAGGTTTTAGATTTATTACATGAAAAGGGTAAGGGTGGCTTGGATAGAGTACACGTCACACTAGAGTAGCGAAATACCTATCCACATGTGAGTCAAGGAGCCTCGCATGGGTTAAAAGGTACATGCATACTCGTTACACTTTTGAAAGGATCAAAAGATTCGTCGCAGGGTGGATGATTTTACTATTGGCGAATATACCCAAGAAGGGTTACCCACTTGTTGGACTTTCTATCTATTTTTTCCTAAGAAATCTAGGTTGAAAGGCAAAGAGCCTATGTAAGTGATGTATGAAAGTTATTTTTGTATTAAAAGTGCAAAATTTTAGTTTCAACCAATTATTAGCCCACTTTTCTTTTATAAAAAAGATTTTCCTAGTGGAGTCACCAACAGCAAGGCGTCGCCCGAGCACTAGTCCGATCCGTTGAAAGGGGTCTAAATGCTCATTTAGATTTGAACTCACAATGGAACTCTCGGGTGTAGATTGATTGATTTTAAAGAGTTGCAAGCTTAATTTTTTATTTTATTTCAGAAAAAGATTAAGGGAAAAACCCAAATTGGCTCCAATTAATATCCCAAAGAAAAGATTGCTAGCCTTGAAAAACAAAAAGGATTCAAGGACTAGATTTTTTGTTATTTTAACAAAATTAGTTTGGCAATTTTAATACAAAATTACTTAAAATAAATTTCATGAATAGAAATAAGGATGATACGTGAGCAAAAATATTCGTGCAATGCATGAACAAAATAAAATACACTTAAAAATTATTACAAAATAAAATGGAATAAATAAATAAAAGAGAGAATCTTTGCTCTAGCCCTTATGGGTACTAGGAAAAGCACATTTCTCAACCAATTATAGGAATTAACAAGTCAAAAAGAAACAACACAATTATATATATATAAAAAAAAAAAGAAATAGAAGTAATCTCATAAAAAAAATGAAAGAAAAAGGGAAATTATTTTATAATAGTTTAGAGTTGATGCCTAACTGACTAGAATGCATGCATATCCCTCTAAATGGAAAACAAACCTCATGCAGTTCTTCCTTCATACAAATGAGGAGTTTTGAAAAAGGTTAATTTAATTTAGACTTAAAATTAACAAGGCTAGATCATTTCAGTTTTAGACCTACAGAGAGATATAAATAGAGAATTCTAGATTTGATTCAAGAAATCTCAAAAGAAGGAGCTATATCTTGGTTTTGCGCTTTCTTTATATGAACGGGGCAAGCCTTGCTCTAGATCTAAGCTCCACTTTGGTTGAGATCTTTCACGGTAAACCTTGTATAGAAAGAATTAAACAAAACAAAAGAAACAAAGAGATAATAATAAAAATTAAACTTTGAAATTAGATCTGAAATTGAAGAAAGAGGTTTTTTTATATTGAAAATTGACTGAACTTTTAGCTTAAAACTGACAGAAGATTGTCGATTTTTATATCTAAAAAACTTATTGTCCCCAAATGACTAGAAGTGGGCTCTATTTATAGAAAAATTTTGAGTATAAGTTAAGACAAAAGGGGGTGTCCTGCCAGCACCAACAGCGCGCTAGCTATACCGGTGGCACCACTAAGGTGCCGGTAGGTGGGTGACACCAATTACGTGCGCCACCTCACACGGCATTGCGATAAACATGCCGCACGATCGAATAGCACCAAAGTCATACTGCCCGATACCGCTTGGCCCCTATGCATACCTAGATCTTTGCCTGACTTGTTTCAGCTTGTTTTTTATATTCGAGCCCGATTTAATTCTATAGGTTCGCAATTGAGTGCCAATCATTTAGAGGTGCAAATTTGAGGGTTCACAACATCAAACTTGAAAATTGGACCCTCAAGGTTAATTACATCATCATAATCATCATTGTTTGAAGAAGAAGACCTAGACTTAAAAGAAAAAGAATATGAAAGGGACTATGACAAGGACTTTAACTCGAACTCAAACTCTGATTAGGATTGGGACTTTATCTTAGATTGATAGAATGAGCTCTCTTCAAAATACCAATTATTCAACTTGGTCTTGATTGGTTGGATTAAGATGGATGGGTCAAATTCCTCCTTCTCTAAAGTAAGTATGAGGACTTCATTAAAGAGACTTGTCTCTACGTTCTCCTCCCAATCTTGACTTAGCTTGAATATAGGCTCGCAATCCTTTAGTGAAAGTCTGACATCATAAAAGATTTCAAATTTGGGAATTAATATTCCCATAATGGAACAAATCTAAGGTTCAAGAAAGCCACAATAAGAAACTGTATCACCTTCCTTTATAAAGTAGCCATTGAGAATTTTGAAATAAGAACAAATGGGTCAATTATAGGTCTCATCTCATTTAAGGACTGCTACTCTTTCCTTGGCCCACTTCTCCATTTTCATGAAATCTTCATCAGTAGGCTCATATCCCAGCCTAAATAAAGGTGTCACAACTAGATAGTCCATGAAGAACTTCAATCCCTATTGGCTTCTTCCAAGACCTAGGCTAGGAAAATAGTTCATTTTTTTCAACACGTTAGCCATAGCAACATTTCTAAATGGGTCAAAATCAAATGAAATAAATTCTTTACATTCCTCATCCTCAATGAACTAAATGAAAAAGAAGCTGGAGAGAGGATAAGTTAAAAGATCAAGCTAAATTTCTATGATAGGGATGGGGCTTAAGATGTCCAATTTGCCATGCTTGTCCCTTTTTATAGTAACAATCCCCTTTTCATAAGGAAATTTGACTTTTTGGTGAAGGGATAAAGGGATTGCCTTAGCTTGATAGATCTAAGGTCTTCCAAGTAGTAAGTTAAAACAAGCAGGAACATCAATTACTTAGAAAGGAATGGGAAAGGTTATGGATCTAATAGTGACATTCAATGTAGCAACCCCAAGTACTTCTCTTTTGCTATTGTCATAGGCCCTCACTATTTGATTAGAAGGGGTGAAATATGTTACTCCTAGACCCAGGGAACTAGCCACTTTCAAAGGATACACATTCAAAGTCAAGCCATCATCAATTAAAACCATACTATAACAACCCATATATACCCTAGAAGTTTTCATGACAAATTGTTTGAATTTAGAATTATTATGTCAAAATATGAGCTTATAGGAAAATTCATGTATGATGTGATTATGAGTGTGTGGCATGTTAAATTAATTTTAGTATGCCTATTATAAATTATCATTATGAAATAAATAATTTATATAAAGTGTATTAGTATAAAATAATTTATTTTATATAAAATAAATTTTCATTCAAAAAAGCGATTTTTAAGCATAAAATAATTTTATGAGTATCTTTAAAATAATTTTTAAATAAATATTTTGGGAGGGGGGGAATTTTAATGAAAATAATAAGAAAAATATTTTATTTTTAATTACCTATAATCTGCCCCAAAATTAAATAAAAATCCCAAAAGCCCACTACACTAAAACACTCATAACCTAGCTCACTAAGGGTAAACTTGGAAATTATCCAAAACACTAAATATTTAAAGGGAATTTCGACCAACCCTTCATTCCAACAACCACCATTCTATTATTTCATTATTTTTGTAGAAAAATTCTCTCAAAATTATTCTCTCTACCGAAATTTACAAAAACACCTTCAACTTTACGATTTCTTGACTGTATTTGTAAGTTTTTCTTTCCTTTCAATTTCTTATTTGATTTTTATGAAATAAATTATGAGAAAATTATTTTGAATTGAGTATTTTCTAATTTCTACATATTTAATTCAATTTTAGTGAGTTTTGAAAGAGAAATTAATTTCTCTGCCGAAAACACCAGCTTCTCTAAGCGATTTTTCCAAAGGTGAATCCTACAATTCAAAATTAAAAATTTTCAAATATAAACTCAATAAAAGGGGGGGGGGGGGGGGGGGGTGTGTGTTAATTTTGCATTATTATATTCTAAACTGATTTTTGATGTGTTTAGATGAAAAATATTGAATTAAATAATATTTCTATATATTACAGTAATGACCGAAAAGTTTCATAAAATAAAGAAATTTAAGGTTTTCATTCTGGAACTTAAAAGTTGGAAAAATCTATGATTACATATGTATGTGGCTGCCGATTTGTGTATGACGGTGTTTTAAACTGATATTTGTTTTGTTTGGATGATAAATAATGGTTTAAAACACCTGTTTACATATTAATGCAATGATCAGAGAAAACAAGAAAACGCATGGTTTTGCATCCTAAAACCAAAAATTAGAATTTTCATGTATATGTTGTACCTATTACTGCCGATTCATATGAATTAATGTTCTAAAATTATTTTTATTATGTTTATATGAAAAATCTTGGTTCAAACCATATTTCTGCATGTTACTGTAATAAACAGAAAGTGCGAAAAGTAAGAAAATTCATATTTTCTCGTTGATGATGTGTTCTGCCTACATTGGGATTTTTATACGAATATCTATAATTTTTATGTAATGTATTTTGATGATTATTGACATGTATGTATGAATGATAAATGTTTAAATTGCATGTTGGTTGAAAGAATAACTCTAGATGAAAAATATTGAATTAAATCATATTTCTATATATTACAGTAATGACCGAAAAGTTTCATAAAATAAAGAAATTTAAGGTTTTCATTCTGGAACTTAAAAGTTGGAAAAATCTATGATTACATATGTATGTGGCTGCCGATTTGTGTATGATGGTGTTTTAAACTGATATTTGTTTTGTTTGGATGATAAATAATGGTTTAAAACACCTGTTTACATATTAATGCAATGATCAGAGAAAACAAGAAAACGCATAGTTTTGCATCCTAAAACCAAAAATTAGAATTTTCATGTATATGTTATACCTATTACTGCCGATTCATATGAATTAATGTTCTAAAATTATTTTTATTATGTTTATATGAAAAATCTTGGTTCAAACCATATTTCTGCATGTTACTGTAATAAACAGAAAGTGCGAAAAGTAAGAAAATTCATATTTTCTCGTTGATGATGTGTTCTGCCTACATTGGGATTTTTATACGAATATCTATAATTTTTATGTAATGTATTTTGATTATTATTGACATGTATGTATGAATGATAAATGGTTAAATTGCATGTTGGTTGAAGGAATAACTCTAGACAAGGCTAGAGGCAATTTAGTATATTTAAGGTATCTTAATCTTATGTTGTGATTAATATATGAATGTGATTGGATAATATAGAAGTAGGTTGTATGATGACTTGATAATGAATTAATGATCTTCAATTGATGAAGAGATTGATTGAATGGATTGGTTATAAGAGATAAGCATGACATTTGAAAAGTTATTTGTTAAGTTGACATATATGGAAGTGTTAAGTGTACTAAAATAATTGTTAAAGTGAATTGATATTAAGATAATGATATTGTGTTGACCTTAGAAAGGTATTGACATGAATTATAATGTGTTTTCTTATGGGCCAATAAAGGCTAAGTGTGCAAGACTTTTAAAGTCAATATGTTATATACAAGTGATGAGTGCACTTCTATGTGCAACTCTAAGTGTATGTGAATGTTATATATGCATGAGGTAGTTATAGAATAGGATAGCATGATGATTAAATAAATACTAAGTATTAAATTAAATATTATGATAGAGCTTGAGGAGTTTTAGAGGTTCAAGGGCAATGAGTATTAGGAGCAAAGGAATCACCAAGTGAGTAAACATTATATTATTGTTACAAGTACAAGCTATCATACTATGTGAACCCTTGACATTCTTGAAACCCAAGTTCTTTCTATTCTAAAATGAAACTTTATGATTTCTTTGTTAAGTTTAGGTTGCCAAAGGACAATTTGTCCAAAAACCATTTTGTTTATCCAATGATAATTCCTTTGTGATTAATACCCTACTTATATTCTTTCTAAAACTACACTATTCTTGTATCTTTGTTTAAAAAGTTAAACTGCTATTGCTATTGTGATATATGCTATTGTTGCCTTAAATGTTATTGTTATATGTGATAATCATTAGCTCTAGCTATGGTACCTTTAACCCTTTATGCAAAAGTGCTCATGCTAATGCAGGTAATCATTAGAACCTATGCATATGCTCTTAACCCGATGGATAGGGGTAGCGTATCCACCTCAACTAGAAAGGGTGGTTTTAGACATGGGCCCTAATCAACTTCACGCCTTTCTATGTGATAGGAGTTGAAATTTGGTTTAATGCCACCTCTCCTCTATGTGTTCAAATGATTATGGCAATAGCCTTCACTCTCTATATGTTATAAGTGTGATTTCTGCAAAACTTACTAAATTAAAAACCTTGCTAAATTTCAACTTGATTCATGAATTGTAAATCATGAACTATATGTATAAGCTATGAGTTTCCTTTTTAAAGGAATATATGTTAATCTATGTGCTATATTGTTTACTCATTGAGATCATCTATCTCACTCCTTTTTCTTGTGTGGTTCCAAGTGAGCAATATGAGGAGGCAAGGTGATAGCTCAAGCATTCTACTTCGCTTAGGGAATTCCTTGTCCAAGTCTTTAATAATACTATGCTAAGAAGGGTTGTCATTAGATGCTCCGGGAATATTTACTTTTGATGTTTATTTTGAGATGTTATTTATTAAAGTTTCAACTGGATTATGAATATTATTTCCTTATAGATTGTATGTGAAGTGTCTAATTATTGTCTTTTGCAACTAAAGGTTTTCATATAAATGTTTTATATGAGTTATTGTATAAGGTTTGGTACAATCCTAAGCATGATTTGTATAAGTATAAGTGGGTTCTACAGGCATGAATGACCTTATGTCTCCCTATATTCTAAGACTGTCATGACTCTAAAATTGGGATGTGACACATATGCACAGTCTTCCCTTGAGTCATTACTATTACATAAAGGGCATTGTTGTGGTCAAAGTCCCCTATTGGTAAATCAATATCACCAAATGAAATTGAAACTTGCTTAGCAGCACTGGTGATTGAAGCCACAAGATTCTCATGGGTGGTGTCAATATGAGTTTGACATTGCTTTAGTGCCTTGTAAAGAGCTTAGAGGTATAGATATGAGGATTGAATCAAACTCTAGATTAAAATATTTTCTTGAGTCTTTTTTAACTGCTTGAGTATAGGGTCATCATCAAGTTTAAAACTTCCTTTTATCTTGTTAAATGGTGCAGCAATGGGTTAAATAGGTTGAGTATTTTGGATTTATGGGTTTGGGCCTTGGAGAATTCTACCACTTTGGGTGATGGCATCAATCTCTTCCACTAAATTGGAGAGGTCTTACACATAGTAGCAGTTAGAAGTTAATTCTATCAAAGAGACAAGATCAACTCCCTCTTGGAAAGTAATCGCATTTGCTGAGTTATTAAGTGATGGGTTGGTGGTGATGTTGGGTCCAGCTTTGGACTATAAAAGGTCATTTAAATCAATTAGATCTTGTGTCTCAAGGCCTTGCATGCATCAGCTTTGTGCCTAAGTCTTTAGTGGTAGTCACATCTTTCATTTGGGTTGTGATTTTTGGGTAGTGGGTTAGGAATAAGTCTTGGTTTGAGAGGTTGCACCATTTTTGCCTCAAGCAATTTCTTGTAAATGATGCTCATAAGTACACCCCCCCAAGTTAGAAAATTTGCATCTTTCAATCTTGAGTGGCTATTTGATTATGATGGTATTCACTTCCCCACTTTTTGATTCGTTGAGAAAGTTATGTTTCCTTGGTGGGCCCTTTTTTTATACCTTAACTCAAATGCATATTCTTGTTTTATTTGCCCATTTTGGATTAAATCTTCAATTTTACAGGTAGTGGAAATTAGAGCTTTGAAGTTGAGCAAGTATTGGATGAACAGCCTATCTTGATAAACTGGAAGGAGATTCTTGACAATAATATCAATTTGTTCATTCTCAAGAGGTCAATTTACCATTTGGGAAGCCTTCTTCCTCCACCTCGTAAGCAACAAAGAGGACTATTTTGGGTGTTGCTTGGTAGTCTCGAGTTCTCTCCTTGTCATATCAACTTTGATGTTGTAGTGATACTATCTGACTAAGATGTTGTAAATGTCATCCCAGGTCTACTTATGGGAATCATCCACGTCCACAAACCATCTTAGTGTAGCTCCGATCAAAGATTGTTGGAACGATTGGGCAAGGAGCTTATTATCCACTCCTAAAGGATACGTGGCCCCTATATACATTTTGAGATGAGTTTTGAGGTAGACGTTTCAATCAAACTTGTCCAAATATGACATCTTGAATTTAGGAGCTCTTGTATAAGGAAATAGGCTAAGAGAGCTTGTGTCAACCATATCTTCCTTTTTCTTCATATTCCTAAGCAACTTTTCCATAGCTTCAACTTTTCTATAAAGTCCTTCAACTCAACATTAGTTTCTTTCCCTTGGAAAGGATCTCCTAGGGGGAAAGTGGAAGTGGTGGTGTGCATAGGTGGATTAATGGTCATAGGTTAGAAGAGTGCATTAGTTTTGAGAATACCAGGTGATGGGATGGATGGTGGTGGAACAGTTTCAGCTACAGATTTCCCCTTGTCTTTTGGGTCAGATTTAGAAGCAAATCCAAAAATAGGATAATAGGTGGGTTTTGGATCCATTAGGTTTAAAGCAAATCTTAGAAATGGGCCTCTTACCTTTTAAAAACTTCCTCTTGTTGTTTGGCGAATCTAGCAAAAAGCTTGTTAATTAAGTCATCAATTCCATCGATATAGCAACTTCCTTTTTGGTTGACTTTCTTTGAACCTTTTGATGAAAAGATGAAGCTAGGTTAGTTTTTAGCTTTGGTAATGATAAGAATAAGGATAATAACATGAAATCCTAGTCATTGCAATAGGATAAGGATGGGGGTACCATGGATAGACGTGGATTGCCATGAATTTGACATGGGTATGACTAGGGACTAGCAGTGTTTAGGTGGGTTTCAAATTTTCCACTTTAGTAGGATTCTTATGTGATGCATGTATGCCTGTATGCATGAATGAAAAAGATTTCATGGTAATGATATACTAATAATTAACATATATACAGCCTTAGGGGAATATTCTATGGGCCATTATATGAAAGGGTAAAGGTAGTTTGAAAGAGAACCCGTCGCACTACAGATGTTATATACCTAACCACATGTGAATCAAGGAACCTTACATGGATCTAGCAGTACTTACATACTTATTACACCTCTAAAAGGATTAGAGGATAGTGGTGGGCTGGATGATTTCACTATCAGCAAGCAGACCTAAGGAAGGTTGCCAACTCGATTTTACTTTTTATCTTTTATTTTCCTAAGAAACTAGAGTTTTGGACAAAGAGCCCAATGTAGTGATGCATGAAAAGCCATTTTGTGATAAAAGCCAAAATTTGTTTGTGTACCAAAAGTAGTCTATTTTCATATTTTACATGAAAAAGATTTTAGAGTCCCTGGTGGAGTCGCCAACTGTGAGGCCTTGCCTCAACACCGGTCTAATCTGCTTAGTGATTAAAATGCTCTTTGGGAGAAATATCAAGATTAGAACTCACTATAAGTTCAAAAAATTGTAACTTTGTAAATTGTTACTTGAAAAAAGAGTCAGCACTTTAATTTTGTTTATTTTAGTTGGAAAAATTAAAGGAAAAAACCTAATTTGATTAACTCCAAAATCACACCACTTGTCCTAAGGAAAAGCACTAATACACGAGTGACTAAAAAAGGCTTAGGGACTAGGTTTTAGCTAAGACGACCTGAGAAATTAGTTTGGCTTTAAACACAAAATAGTTTTGTAAAAAGAAGTTTTTATGTATATATAAGCAAATATGATATGATGTATGAAATAAATATTATTTGTGTAATGCATGGCAAATATTAAATAATGGCAATTACAAAGTGCGAAAAAATAAAGGAAATCTATTTAAAATTATTACAAATCAAAATAGCTAAATCAAGGGATCTTTCCTTTAGCCCTTATGGGTTGGAGGGAAAGCGTACACTCTCCAAATATAATCTAAACAATTAGAAGGAGAAAAGTAAGAATCTAAGCAAATACAGTAAAGAAAATAAAAAGTAATATAAAAGAAAACTAAATTTTTATTTTTATTTAAATAATTTTTAGCCCTAAACTATGTGAAGAAGGTGATAGAGATGAGGAATTGTTAGTTTTAGCAGAGTAGATACTTTAGAGATTGCATGTCTACATATCCTTTTAAATGGGAATCAAACTCGATGCAGTTCTTTATTCTTGTGAAGGAAGGATTTTTGAGTCATAACCTTTGTTACCATGCTGTGGTTGATTTTAGGATTTAATAATTTATTAATTAGATAAGGTTTTAATTAACAAAAAATTAGATCTTTTCATATTTAGATCTTGAAATTGGAATTGAAAAAAGGAAAAGGAAGGAATATTTACCTTTGGCTTTCGACGATGAGGAATATAGGGCATGAGCTTGGCACCAAACCTAAGTTCCATCTTAGCTTGGGGACAGTATGAGCACTCCTTTTCGAATAAGGTTTTTAGGTGATTGAGGAGGTTTAAGAATAAGGTTTTAGGTGACTGGGAGGTTTAGGAATGGGGTTTTAGGAGATTGAAAGGTTTAGAAAAGGGGTTTTGATGATTGAGAGATTAGAAAACTTAGAAATAGCATTTAGAAAGCTTTAGAGGGAGTATAGAAGTATGTAGTAGTTTATGGAAGTTGTTTAGGAAGTTTAAAGTTTTTATAGGGGGAATATGAGGTTGAAAATACACAATTTTTGATATGGGACTCTATTAAAAATGCATTGCGACAACTGAGTTCGAACTGTGACAGACACAAAGGACATTGAGGTAACCCCAAGGCCATTTGCAGTAGCCTATTGGTGACTATAGGGATGCTTGCGATAGCCGTACCTGTCCACGAGTTGCCCCACCCCATTTTTCTGCCTATTCTTATCCATTTCTAATATGATTTGGGCCTAGTTTGATTCTATGAATTCATAATTGAGTACCAGAAGTCTAGAGGTGCAAATTTAAGGGTTCATATTTCCTAATGCAAGGAGTCCTCTTTCAGCCTGGTATTTTATGCCTTTAATCTCTTGAGCTCCTTCAAAGAAGCTTTGCTTCGAAGTGCTTCATCTAACTAATCTCAAAGACACTCCAAGTCAGCTCATTGCTTGTAGATGATTTATTTGTACTTCAAAGTAGTATTACAAGCCTCGGAGTAATAATCATCATTGGTGAAGAAGTGCTTCAGCAAAGTCCCACCAGTCCTTAAAGTCTGTAGAGAAAAAACAAAATCAAATATAAACAGTGAATAGATTATCAAGAGATCAACATGCTTCATTAAAATTGACTTACATCATAGGCCTTCCACATCTCCCTTTGGATAAGTTCTATAGTAGGAGTCAGGGATTGGCATGAAGGCTCTAGCAATGGGCAAAGGGCAAGGCCAAAGTCAGTGGCCAATTCGATAGAGCCATCTAATTCTGCCATTTTAGGGATACCACTTAGCCCATCAAAGATCCTCATAGAGCGCTAGTTTAGAACATCAGGCCTTATAGGAGGGACCTCTTTTGCCAAAGCAAGGTTGGCATGCACTTCTCTCACATAACTAGGACTAGTAGTGGCAATTCCCTTTAATGTAGAAAGAGGACAACAAACTCACACCTTCGACCCATCACTAGTAATTTCCTTCCTCTTAATATATGTAAAGCTGGGGATGGGATAATGTTGGTACTTGGGCTTTTTTTTTTACTCTTTTTAGCTTCCTTTTGATCTTCTTCACCTTAGCTCTTATAACAGGGCCAAAATTAGCTTCAAGGGACAGAGCAACACCATCATTGCTTATACATTGATCATCAGTAGGAGTTTCCCCTTGATCATCCTTTGACTCTCCTCTAGAGCTAGTAAGCAAAAACTCTTCATCAATAGGGATTGCTAAAGATGTTTTATATGAAGTCTCTTCCACTAAGAATATGAACTCGTCCAGGTCCACCTTAGTTCAGGGGGGGGGGGATATAGTTCTTACAGCAAATGCATAAACGAAAATACATTTAGACATATCATACTTAAACATGAAATATACTAGCAAACGAAGTTAAAAAAAAAAAATTAACTTGGTGGTCCCTTGATGCATAATTGTTCAAGGTAGGTGAGAGTAGGCTCCTTATTTAAGACCATAGTAGGAACCTAGAGGTCGCCAATTGAAAGATTCTTCTCCCCAATAGGTTAGATCCCCTTCTTAATGATCTCTGGACCCAGAGAACCCTCTAAACTGGATCTCTTTAAGGTTGCTTGAAAAAGCTCATCATTTTTGTCAAAACTCTTATCTCGAAGTGTAAGCTTCCTTTTAATAGAACAAGCTCTTTCCCTTTTTTAGAAATAGGAGATCCAAGCTTCTTGGCAGCAACAGCTTCATCAATTTTCACATTTTGGCTTTGCTAAGGAGCCTTCTTTAGTTTAGCTAGTGTAGTACCAAAGGAATGCCCTTATCCTCTAACATCTTTATAGAGTACCTCCTTAGGAACAGGATCTAGATCCTTAAAGTTATGGAATCAAATCTCTCCACTCTCAGCATCAAGGAAGGAGAGAGGGATTCCTAGAGGAGGTTTTTTCACATTGACTAAATGAGTCTTGCACTCTAACTCAAACCAATATTTGGGATCTATCTTCGCCACTAAAATAAATAACAGAGGGAAGTTAATTCAAAGTGAACAAGATAAGAAAAGTAAAATGGTATGATTAAAAATACGTTATAAAGAAAGGCTTTTACCTTTAACATCCTCCAAAGTTAGACAGGCTCCCAAGATTTTAATGTCAAACTCATACTTCCTTTGTGTTAGAGTCCAAATGGTGATGAGCTCATCATCAAACATCTTTTTTAGTCGGTCAGTAAGATTAGCTATAGAAGTCATCAAATGTCCAGGGAATCTAAATCTTGGCCCCTCTAAGCACTTGCCACCAAGTTAAACTATGATAACAAATTTGTTCACCCAATTGCTGATTTTACTCTCCTTTCCAGTAAAGATGTGCCTCCTAAGCCTCACTAAAGTGTGTAAAAAATTCCTTCAGTGGATTGAATGAGCTTGTAAAAGACCTGAAAGGTTTTAGGAGTAGGCACTATATCCAAGGCCTTGCAGACCACCTCTAAGCAGTGGAGATCCTTAATAGCATTAGGATGGAGAGTTATAGGTTGACCCTAAAGTAGTTGAAATAGGCCACCAAGAATAGAGATAGGGAAAGCGCAAGCCAAATTCCATCTACTAGTGGAAAAAGACATAATGGCAGTAGTCTTTGGGGATTTACTTTAAGCTGTTATCGCTCAAGTTAGCAAAAAGATACTTTCTCAAGGTTCTAACACATGGAGATCAAAATAAGGTTTCCCTATCATATTCTTTTGATAACAACGGAAGTCATTCTTTGTGGCCACGGAAGAGAAATTATGCCAGTAGGTGATGAGATAAGACTTCTAGTCACTTTTGCAAGCCATGGATACAAAGGTAAGAGAGGAAAGAAATTTAGGATTTTTTCTTGAGCAAGAAAGAAAAAACAAAGAAAATGAAAGTAAAAACAAGAAGTGAAGAAGAAGAAGCAAAGCATAGAAGGTGAAAATAGGGGAAGTGAAGACCTTAAATAAAAGAGGAAAAAAGGGAAAGCATTTAAATTTCTTTTTTTTTTTTTTTTTGAAAAAATTGCTCCCATCATTGCTTTGAAAATATCAAGACAATTGTAATTACTCTATTAAATTTACAACCATGCTTTGGCTACATGTCAAGTAACGCCCACAAATAGCTTGCATATTAATAAGATGCTCATTGTTGTTTGAAGCATGGCATACCTAAGAAAGTTGTGTAACTGCCTCTTGAAGTTACCTATCAATAATAAAGCTAGTAAGCGAGCGACCTAAACCATATAACAAAGTAGAGATCTCAGTAGGAATAACAAAGCAAAAGAGACTATTTCAATCAAAGTTACTGTATCCACTTTGATGAAATAGGGGGCCTCTAATGAGGAACAAAATGTGCTAAGGACATAATAGGCCTAAGTAGGTGAAGTCCATATACTGATCAATCTCACTTCATAGTGAGCCTACACTTTGATAGGCCCATAATTTCAGCCCAACTCTAATTTCTTCCTGAATAAGAAAAGTTGAGACCATTTCTCTCTCTTTAGAGTTTTTCTCTCTTTTTGCCACTATGAAAACATCTAGAGGAGCATGCTACCAAGGCCAAGTTGAAACTATGAGAGCACCTCCTATAGGAAGCGGATCACTCAAAGGCAGTGCGTAACACCCTGACACTTCTTAGGGCACATCCTATAGCCAGCTCATCACAAGACAACAAATCGCATATAATGCTTAATAGCAAACTGCATATTGACACCTGTCTAGGTAGAATGTCAAGACTAGGCATATAAAAAGTCTAAGATTCTTAAACCTCAGGTAGCCTTACTTCTCCACTTTCTCATCCCTATTATTGTACTAAAAATCATGGTCTTAGAGAATAGGTCTCCCTTCTCTTCAACCACTTTGTTAAGTGATTTGAAGCTGACTTGAGCATCAAAGAGGCTTTGCTAGGCAACAAGCTTGGCTCTCTCTAACTTCATTCTCTATCTTGTAGGCCCTTGTATGATCATCCATCAAAGTCCATTGAATATTGGAGTCCAACCCATCATTCAATCAATTGATCCTTAATTAACCATTAGGCTTTACATCCAAATCTGAACTAAAATGCAATTCTTACTCATCAAATTTATGAAATACTCATCCAAACAAAGATGTTGTTTACAACATCAAAAAGGTGGAATTCCACCTGATTAGTACGTCAAGACACAAGAAAGATCTATACAAAATATCAAGAAAAGCACACAAATTTTTGAACTTTTTTAATTTGGCAGAGGAATTCTTAATGTATCTGATAGGATCTCTCACTTTCTTGACTGAAGAATTTACACCTTTTAAGCAATCAACTACCAAATTAATTACATGCGCAATACATTTCATGTACAAATATTTGTATTGAGCTAGACCAGTACCCTAATTCATAATTCTTTTTCTTAAATAACGCAATTGCAATGTTATTAGAACTAGCATTGTCTATTGTTACTGTGAATATATTGTTAGGGACCTAATCAAGAAAATAATTTTCTAGAGACTTTCCAATATATTCACCCCTATATATGACTGGTGAAAAAAATGAAAGACATATTTTTTTATGTAATTTTCACTCATAATAAATAAAATAAGCAGTAATGCACATATAGTTAATTCTCTGAAAGCCAATTCATATACTAGTTGTTAATAAGAACTTTTGAAAAAAGTTCTCAATTTGAGTCTTTCATCTAAATATAACTGAAAATAGTCCCTCATTACTATCCACCTAGAGGGAATTTTAAATCTTAGGCATACTATTGATATTAATCTCGTAAATCCTTTCCCTTCCACAAACTTAAGTGGTAACTCATCTACAATAAGTATATGTGTAAGTGTTGATCTAATGGCTTATTGATCAAATTTCCATGTGCTTTTATTCCTCTTACCCTCATCACTCTTATTTGCATTAACAATAGGCTGCAATGTTAAAAGTGTTTGCCTAGTATCTTTACTTTATGGGTTCTTTAAGCATTTTAACATGTGATGCCAAAGGGGGAGGTGCCATTAGCCTTAAGATGACAAGCATATTCTTTTGCATAATAATTATATTTGGCAGTATAAGCCTCACCTTTTGCATCTTTAATCTTAATAAAGTGATCCCACACTAAGGATCTTGACTCCATGTGTTTCCTCTTCTTTAGTTCTGGTTGTGTAGAAGCAATTGCTTCTTATTGACTAGTTAAGGTGTTTACATTAGGACTAGATGCATTATTGCCACTTTTAGTCCTATATCCCTCAACAGTAGCTATCTATAAACAAAAATAGTCACACAACAATAAGAATATATTAGTTAAGCTCACTGCATTATTAATTTAAAGAATATATATATCGGAATTCAGAATTAGAACAATAATTAATATTATTCAAAATTTAAAATAAAAACATTGATTCTAAATTTCAAATTACAAATTAAGTTTTTAACAAAAAGTGTTTCACATTTAAGTTATCATATTTAAAAGTTTATTTTTAAAACTAAAATATATATTATAACCAAAACAGAAAATATAACCAAAACAAAATGAAGAAGAAATTAATGATTAACAGAGTTATAGAGACAATAACTAGGTCTGGGGGTTAGGATTTTCTCATTTATGTCTCTTTACTTGATCTGAGAGTGAATAGTGATCAATGATCATTAATATATGAGTGAAACGCAGAGAAACGATAGTTACTAGATTAGTTAGATTTAAGAGAGTCAAAGAGTTGAGATGATTGAGAGAGAAATAAGGGGGTGGCCATTGAATGATAAAGGATTAGGTATAAAGTTAAGTAAAATGTGAATATATATCAAATCAAAAGAACATATAATTGCTACATAGCAAAACAACATCATTTTAAAAATTCAAATTTTCGGTTTGTTTGGTCAACAAAGAGCTAAAGCTAAACCGATCACAGAACACTGAAATTTTCATAAAAAATTTAATCAAACCATACTGAATTAACTATTTTACCGAACCATATTATAAATTTCAGTTTAGTTTGACATGCAATTCAATTTTTGTTATCCGATAAAAAATATGCCAAATGACCCAATATAAATTTATAAATAATAAATATTTTTAAATAAATTTTAAATTTTTCAAAAAGATATTATGATATTTTTAAAAAAATTATGTGATAGGCAAGCTGTGGCCCATTTTGAATACAAATATAAATAAAATACATGGATAAAACTTATTATATATACATGAGTCAATTGAAAAAAAAAAAATTATATGTACGTTGGCCCAAAATTAACGAGGTCCATTATTGTGTTTGGGTCATATGAGAGTTTCGTCTTGTAAGTTAGATTATATTGGGCCCAATTTTATACAGTGGTCTCATATTATTGTTTGTTCTAAGGGATTTCTATAGGAATGCTTAAAAATGAGAACCGGCTTTCTTTTATACCCTCACTTTTCAAAACTTTTATATCCTCACTTTGCAAAACTAATTTCTATATGTTTAGAACTAAAAACTTTACTTTTATACGCTCCAACTCATACAACTATAAAAAATCAGTTGCAAAACTATTAGCTTCCCAAAATCACACTCAAAACGGTAAGCTTTTGAAAAATAAAATAGAAAAAACTTTGAGTTTGCTTTGGAAAGTAAACTAAAATCAAAAAAGCTATACAAAATCGATTTAAATATGCAATTTTTTTAAGATTCAATTAGTTTAATTGACAAAAAACTCAATTCCTCAATAGTTTGAGAAGTAATTCGAATTTTATAGATATGTTTCATTAAAATTTTATATTTTTTAATTGTTATTGCATTAAAAATCTTCAAACGAACAAAATTATATGATTTTTTTATGAACTTGAAAGTTTTAAAAGATAAAAATTGAGTTTTAGGTCTTACAGAAAACTAATGAAACAGAGATATTTTTCAGCAAACCTAGAAAATAGTATATCTAGAGTATATCATAGGTATATATTTTGCTAATTTTGATTAACTTGTGTTTATTTTATATATATCTTCAAATATTTTTGAATATTGAGTATTATAAAAATATAAGTATATAACAAGAATATATCAACATATATTAGATAAAAAAAATTATATTCTTAAAAAAATAACAAATGATTTTCACAATAAATAATATACCTTAAGTATATAACAAGTATATTTTAGGTATATCTTAAGTATATAACTATTATATTTATTTATATATTACAAATAAATGCTTACATATTTCTTGGATACTTAACCCACTCAACCTTTTTCTTTGAACAAGCATCATTAACACTCTTTTTTTTTTTTTTTAATTCGAATCATCATCAATCATGGATAATAATATTAATTAGAATATATGAATATTTTTAAAGAATTTGAGAGTTAAATTAAATATTTATCCAATTCTTTATTTTTTTATTTTTTTAATGAAAAAGAAAATATAACATGTGCAGATTAAAGAAAAAAAAAGTAACATATGTAGGTGAAAGAAAAAAAAATGTAACATATGTAGGTGAAAGGAAAAAATGTGACATGTGTAGATGAAAGAAAAGAAAATGTTATATGTTTAGGTAAAAGAAAAAAAAAAAAAAAAAGAAAATGTGACATGTGTAAGTGAGAAAAGGAAAATGTGAAAATGTGATGTGTAAATGACTAAAAAAAATTAACAAATGATTTTCACTTTTCAAAGTAAAGAGTATATTTTAGGTATATTTTAAGTATATAATGAGTATATATTAGGTATATCATAAATATATACCAGAAATAAATTATTTCATCTTCTTTAAAGACTTAACACTCTCAACCTTATCATTTATTTAGTGCAAGAAACTTTAGTTTGGAACAAATATTTTCTACACAAAATTTATAATTTTTTAATATATATTAGTACATTAAATTAAAAAATAATTTCTTATTTTATCATTCAAATATGTGATTATTAAATTATTAATTAATAGCATAAATACAAAAAGTTTTGAATTACTAAACTAATTAACAACAACATTCTAGGAAAGAGATATATAGAAAAAGAAAAGATAGAGAAAGAACCAAGTGAATAGGCAAAAGTAGCAACTATGGCATCAATCACAAATCCCTTGCTTTCTTAAAATTTCTTTGGTTCTAAAATCCAACTTTCTCCTCCATTTCCAAAAATCACCAAATCATCATTTCCTTTTCCTTTCTTCTCTACAGGAAAGTCTCAAATAGCTAAAACTATTCTCAACAGAAAATAGCTTATTTTAGATACTTGAAATAATTTCCTTCACAAAGCCATGTTAATTGCTTTACTATTCTCTTTGTTAACCCCACAAGCCTATAGTACAAAACAAAGTTTAAAAAGAAAAAATGGGAATTTACAAATGCAAAATGAAAAATGCTTGTATGTAACCCACGATTCCCTAATTTGAAGCAAAAGAGGAAAACCAAGAAACTCAACTAGAAAAAAAAAAAACAAAAGAATAGGAAGAGGAAGAATAGAAGCAAAAACATGGTGCAAATGGGTAAAAGTGTAACAATATTAAAATAGAAATAAAAAAAAAGGTTAAAAATGAAAAAAAAAAAAAGCAAAAAATTCAAAATTCAAAATCGAGGGTTAAAAAGTAAATAGAACAAAAAAAAAAGGGTACATGGTGTAATTTTCTCTTGTTCTAAATTAGGGTTTACTAATTAGAGTAGTATTCGTATATTACATAAATACACTTGTAAAACCCCTATAAACATCTTGTAAATTTAATTGTAAAGATACATTCACTACTCAATATATACTACTTTTTAAGCCAAATTCATATCCAGCCTCTTATATTTATCCTCTATACATAATTGTGTGGGTAAATAGCATCAAAATAATTAAATTTTAGTAATGTGATCACTAAAATTTTTTTTTTGGCTGAAAATTTTCTAAAGTTTCAAATTCATTTCACATGGAGGTCTTTGATGAGAAATTAAGCTTGAGAAGCTAACATGGATTGCCATGTAAGTGTTCTCAGCTAACTGAGCTAGACACATTAGAATGCCGCATCAAAATGGGCCTCAATTTTAGATTCTATCAAAAAATTAAAAGAAACAATAAAATTATGTACCCAAATTAGCAGTGTTTGGCTACTGAGAAAAAACAAAACATAAAGAAAAAAAAATTAAACATTAGTCTTAGAAACCAAACCAAAACATAACCATTTCAAATCTCAAAGAGTTAAGCCTAAACCGTTTCTTTGTTGGAACTTAGAGGAAAAGAGAATAAAATGGCATACACTTTATTCCATATGAATTGTGAATTAAATACGCAAACTGACCAACTAATTTTCTATAATTTCAGCAACAAATAATTCCACTAACCCATGAAATTCAGCATCTCCTGAGATCATTGATACACATATTAACAAACCAAGAAAATAGGACAATTTATTAACAACTGTTGACTAAGTAAAATAAATTAAATAAGGGATTTGATAAATTTCTTCATTATTTCTAACATTCTCCCTTAATGCAGAAATTTATATCACAAAAAATATTATGAATATTTAAATTTTGCCAAAGAAAATAATTGTGCAAACAGGCCATCCATCATATTCCAGTTCTAAGACAATGCCGGTCTCTTCAAAAAGTTTTGCAGTTTTGAGACTTGTCAATCCCTTAAAAAAACACATTGATCAAAATAAATGGTCTTCTTCAGGTTGAAGATCTTCAATCTATTCTTGTAAAGCTTGTTGTTATTTGTTTTTACAAACCTTCTTCATTTGACCCATCTGCTTACATGACATGCATTTAACATTAGGTCTATACCAATAATACATTTTTAAATGTTTTGTCTTCTTACAATATGAGCATGGAGGAAAATTATTTTGCTTCTTACCTTTGTCTCCTAATGAATCATTCCCTTTCAATCTAACTATAAGAGTTCCTTCTATAAAAGTTTCCTCAATCATTATTTTCCTTTGCTCTTGTGCCAGAGCATTTAACAACTCTGCTAAGGTGATTCTTGACAGGTCCTTAATGTTCTCCAAAGAAGTAATTATTGCGTCAAATCGTTTAAGTAATGTAACAAGGATTTTTTGCACAATCCTATTGTCAATACCAAGCACTCTTACCTTATTGACAATGTCTAGAAGTCTATCACAATATTCCTTGATTGTTTCATACTCCTTCATCTTTTGTGTTTCTAATCCCCTTATCAAATTCAACACCTGCATACTTTTTATTCTCTCATTGCCTTCATACACTTCTTTGAGAAAGTCTCATATTTCTTTAGCTAATTTCGTGGTTATTATTTTGTTGAAGATTGTTGAGGAGACAGTAGAAAACAACAATGATCTTGCCTTTGACTTTCTTAGCCTCTTTTCCTTATGTATTTTCATTTGTGAAACAGTTGGATTGTTTGGCAAAGGAGGAATCTTGCAGTCCTCTTCTACTGCTTCCCAAAGGTCATTTGCATCCAAATATGCTTGCATTCTAATAGCCCAACTATGATAATTTTCTCCATCAAACACAAGTGGAGCAACAGCTTTGAAAAGTGTTTCAGTTTCCATAGCTGTTGACGATTTTTTTTTTTTTTTTTGAATAATTCACTCAGCTCATAGGTCCCTTAGGATCATTTTGATTTCTGATACCACGTTGGAACTTAAAGGAAAAGAGAATAATTGAAAAACGGCACACTTTTTATTCCATCTAAATTGTGATTTAAATACACAAACCAACCAACTAATTTTCCATAATTTCAATAAGAAACCCATGAAAATCAGCATCTCCTAAGATAGCTAATACACATACTAACAAACTAAGAAAATAGGACAATTTATTAACAATATTGACTAAATAAAATAAAGTAAACAAGGGACTTAATAAATTTCTGCATTATTTCTAACATTCTTCTCACTCTTCTTCTTCTTCTTCTCAAACCTTCATTTCCTGTCTCTTAAGCATATTTCCTCCTCCTCACACCTGATTCTTTATTGCGCTTTTCTTATGCTTCTGTAGTAGCATCTATAAAGTCACAATCATCTTCATCATCTCACATACACCTGCAGCAACATCTATAAAATCACAATCATTTTCATCATCGCATTTATGGCTCTCTTTCTTCCTCAACCTTTGGTTTTTCCTTCCTTTCTTAACTAAATGCTTCTTTGAAACCCATTGATTTCCTCTTGTTTTCGTTACCTCCTTTAGAGCCTTTTTTCCGGATGCTCGTCTTGCCTACTTTATTGGAATTACTCTTTTTTTTTCTCTATTAATTCTTCATTCTCACAGTGTAATTTGCAAGTATAAAGCGCCTGCTCCACCACATGTACCTAGTCCACCTCTCCTTTACCCCCCAACCAATTTCTTCCCCGTTCACTCCTTTTCCTCTTTCTTCTCTTTTAATCCCCAAAATTTCAACAAAGTCATTCCTAGCTTAGTTTTAGTTATTATTGCCTCAACAATCTCCCAGTAAGTCGATCTCACCAAGCTTTGCAGCTCTCGAGATTAGTCCAAGGTGATTCGAGTCCTGGACTCACTCCTTACTCCTCACTCAATCTTGAACAATTCAAGATATATGGTCTATATATACATTAATTTCACCAATTGTAGCATCCTTTTCTTTGATCTTCTACTTTTGTCGATGAAAGATTGATTTTTGATAATGTAAAGATCAAACACCTTGACCATATTAGAGTTGGTAAGTGATTGAGAGAGATAGGTGTTTGATTTTGTGAGTAAGAATCGGTGAAAGTGAGGGAGAGAGAGACAATCGATGGCACGCTGAGTGGATGGGTTTGTGAAGGTGAGTTGGTATCAGGTGAGTGAGAGGGTTCTCTGTGAGTGAGAGAGCTAGTAAGGGTAAGAGTCAAGGGATAGAGAACATATGAGAGTATAAAGGAGGCTGAGAGAGGAAAGTAGAGTTTCAAGTATTTTTTGAGAGCAGAAGCCAAAAAGGACAAATTTAAGAACATTAATTCCATGGTGACGCGACAAAAATTGATGATGTGACATCCATTTGCATGCTGAGTCAAATGATCAAGCTTACATGACATGCCATGTAAATCCCTCAAGGTTGAATTCTGGCCAGTGATTTTCATGTGAAAAAATTTAAAACTTTAGGTATTTCCCAATAAAAAAAAAAAAAATTCTTTTGTGACCACAAAAATACTAAAGTTTAATGTTTTTAGTGCTATTTACCCGTAATTGAGCTCTTAAAGTTTTATTTTGTTTTTATTATTTTAGATCAATTGAGTCCTTTTGATAATAAAGTAATATATGTCATGCTAAAAAAAGAAAAATAATTAATTATCTCATTCTTTTTATATATTTTATAATTTTTAAAAATTTTAACTAATTTAAAAATATCATAAATTATTTTCTTTCATTTTTCCTCTACTCCATCAAAAATTTCGCAAATTCTCAATCAATCAAAAGTAATCACTATAAAAAACCTTAGTACCATTTGCTCAAAAAGAAAAAAAAAAAAAGTTCCTTCTACTGTTGAATTGCCTGAGCAAATCAATTGAAAGAAGAAATAGAATAATTTTTCTTCTTTTTTTTTAAAGGCAATTATCTATTATTAAATAAAAAGAATTAAATAATTCTATAAAAATAGAAATTTTGCAAAAAATAAAAAATAACAATCCAAGGAGATCACATCTAATTCAACTTAAAAAATTAATAAAATGCTAATAAATTTTTGGCGTAGTAAATTTTAAATTAAAAAACTGCAACCATTATTATAATCATGCATCTACACTTTCAAGTATATATCCATTTCTTTTTTAATTTTTTATGCAAAATAAACATTAATTTATGAAAATGATATTAACATATATAAAATAAATAAATTAAAATCAATATTTTTAGTCAGCATCATATATATTATTTAATTATCAAAAGGACTCAGTTTTAAAATAAAAGAAAAATGTTCAATTAAACAAATTAAATAAAATTTTAAGGGCGAGGACAAGTATAGAAGGGGCCACATATGCATTTAGCTCTACTTTTTGCTCTAGCATTTCGTGCAATCTTTAGTATTTTTCCTTATGAGTGATAGTGTTCTACCTATATATTTCGGCCTGATTCTTTTTCTTAGGATTAACGGTGTTCTGCATACATTTTTTTGACATTTTGATTGGGGATTTCAGCAACCTAAATATCAAAACATAGATCTCAAATTCCATACAATCTTTACTTTCTTTTTCTTATGATTGATAGTGTTATCCCTATATAACTCAACTTAATACTTTTCTTTAGGATTGACGATGTTATAAATACTAAAGTTTTAATTGAAAATTATTAGTGTTTGTTGATTAATAGTTTCGACAACCTAAATATCAAAATTTAGTTCGAAGATTGACAACGCTAACCATGTGTATATATAAAGGTAAAGTTATTTTCCTGTTTACATAAGTTTTTTCGGCGATAAAACATATATATAACTATTGGCATCATATTTATAGTAAGCTGCGAATTATTAGGCCAAATAATAATTAATTCATTTGGGCTCTTAAACTGAGGATTTGAAGCCCATGGAAAATGGTACTCAGCAGACCTTTGGGAGGATGGGTCAAATTCTCAATTAAATTTAGAGACTTCTAGAAGAAAAGTTGAACTATGAAGTGCTAAATGTGGGACTAATAGGCTGAGAGAAAAAGTAGTGGCCACTAGCACGTAACACAAGGGCTAAGTTCAACTTGAGGCGAAAGAAAATGAATAATTGCTTAGTGGAGGAAATGGAGCTAAAATTTAGGAGCCAGTTACCTACCAAGGACTATAAAAGCAAGAAGACTCCACAGAGGAAGAGCCCCAATAACTATCAATTAAGAACAACAATAAAAATCAACTTTCAAGCTTCTATAGCTTTTACTTTATATTTTCAAATTGTTCAAGCCTTTGTGGCTTTCTTTTATTTTTACAGTACTTACAATTTACAATTCCAAAATCCTTATATTCAATATACTTTACAGTATAGTAATACAAACTCAAAAAGTTATAAATTTCATATTCAACGTACTCTATAGTGCAATAATACAAAGCAAAAATTATAAATTCATATTTTCTCTTAGTCTTTTGTATGAGAGTTGGTGAAGTTAAATCAGTGAATCCCAGTTCTTTAAGAGACTACTGTCCCTTTATCTCTTACACAATTATTTCAATTAGAAGTTAGGTACGGGTGAGACCCCTAAGAGTCTCTAGCACGCTCAGCATTAATTTTAATCAAAAGGGCAACTGACAATAATTGTTTTGTCAACAACTTTTTTTGGCACACCCAGTGGAACCTATCACACAATGGCGCTAAGAAAAAGTAGTAAGGATAAAGAAAATGCGAAACTGACTGTATCTCAGGATGCAGAGGAAGTGGCTGCAATAGCAACACTTGGATATGTACCTTAAATGATTGAACAAATTGAAAAGTGTCATTGTCCGTACGGGCTAGTGATATCCTAGAGAAAATAACTATTCCAGCACCTCATGCTTCTCGAGGCATTGATGGCCGCCTAGATTTCATAGACAATAACATGTCTCTCATGGGAAAAATCATGGCTGATATTAAGACTCTTTTAGAGCAAATAGCGGTTGGGCAAACTCCAACATCTAGTGGGGCTGCTTCCAGTCTCAACCAGTCTACCCGACAAGCTTTTGAAGAATCCCTAGATTTGGTGAAGTCTAATGGTGTAACTCCAGTGGAACGCCAACTTGCACCACAACTAATTAAGGAAACTCAAGGTTTGTCAAAAACTACAATCAATACTAGCTGCCCTTTCAATGGTAAGCTTACTTAACCAACACCATAACCATTGCCTCTACAACAAGTACCACAACAATTCCAAGGGTATACCACCCTAAGGACCAATTCTATAGCTTACATTAGAGATGAAACAATATATGCACAAGCCTCAGGCTCGGGGGGCAATCAAAGGGTGAAAACAAGAGTTTACATACCTAGTGCTTTTGCTGGTCAGACTTCTCTAGTTCCTCTTGTGCCTCCTAGAGCTCAAATGAATCTAGAGGCTATTTGAGATGTTGTGTAAAATCTATACAATCTAAGCCTTCGTCAAATTGGTAGGGCAGATTCCATAAGCCATATCCCAAGCCATTGATAGAGAGAACCCATATCCAAGGGGGTACCGGATCCTAGACTTCACTTTGTTTTCTGGGGAAGATGGACAATCCACATTAGAACATGTTGCAAGATTCACAATTCAATCTGGAGAGTTATCAAACTATGAAAACTTTGGTGTTTATAAACTAAGATTATTTCCAAATTCATTGACAAGCTAAGCATTTACTTAGTACTGAACATTACCAAGTGACTCAATCTATTCCTGGCAAGAAATGGGAAGGAAGTTTCATACCCAGTTTTTTAGAGCTAAGTCTAAGGTCTGTGTTGCTAAACTATCAAGAATGACTCAAAGGAATGGAGAGTCTATTGATCTCTTTATAACCCGCTTCAAGAAAATGAGAAGTATGTGTAAAGTATTCTTGCCGAAAATCAAATTTGTGAAGATGGCATAAAGGAGACTTAACATCGAACTCAAGAAGAAATTCCAAGGGATGGAATTCAAAGACTTCTATGAGTCGGTTGCAAAAGTAACAGAATATGAGAAATTACTGAGGGAGGACAACAGAATGACAAACAAGGCTATAGGGACTTACTTTCAAGAAGTTGGTACTCAAGAGATTGCTATTGCTAAACTTATTAATTATGGATCCTAAGTTTGTCCAATACTAATTCGACTACCACCAAAGCCTGGGGATGCTTAGAAGAAGAATCAAAATTCCTTAATATAGTACACTTTTGATGTGGGCAAAATGTATGAAATCTTTGACTTTCTACTCAAAGAGGATTTCATTACTCTTCCTGTGGACCATTGTATTCTTGCAAAAGAAGAAATCAAAGGAAAAGAGTATTATAAGTATTATGATTCCTGGAACCATACAACTAATGTATGTTGGTCTTTTAAAAATATAATCCATGATAGGATCAATAAGGGGATACTCAAGTTTCTTGAAAAATAGAAAGAGACTATGTTAATTGATGAAGATTCATTCCCTCCTATGGCCCTTATGAATGCTATTGGAGTGGATCTTTATGCCTTGATTAATGAGAAAGAGAAAAGTCAGCAAGGAGCTCCAAGGGAGAAAATAAAGCATATATGGGTTCCTAAGGGTTTGCATCAAAGTCGGCCTAAGAGTCTAAACAAGAGTCTACAAGAGACTAGGCCAGACTTTAACATGAAAAAAGAAAGTCTATCTCAGACTTTCCAATCCCAATATGATCCCCAAAGAAGACAACCTGGTTTCATTAAAGGTCTACAGTAGAGTCTACCAAAAGGGCTGCAACATATTTGGTCAGGTTATAATAAGAGAAATGAGAAGCAACCCAGCACTCATTACTTGCAATTTAGTATCCAAAAGCATTGGCTAAGTATTGCTGAAGATCTGTCAAGGGTCTATGACCAGATCTGCATAAGAATCTTCTCAAGGGATTATCAGAGACTATACCAGACTCTAGCTTAAAAAAGAAAGGCCCATCTAAGACTTACCATTATCAAGCTAGTATTCAAAAAGGGTAGCCTAAGTTTATCAAAAGACCACCTAGAAGTTTGCTTCAAAGTCTGCACCAACATCCTCTGAGGGGTCTGCTAGAGACTTGTTCAAATTCTAAAATGAAGAAGAAGAGTTGACCTTAGACTTTTGCCCACCAATTGCCACTCAAAGAAGATAGCCTAAGTTTGTGCTATCACATGTGGAAGTCAAAGAAAATCACTAGCACCTTGTTCACCATAGGAAGTTTCCACAGCCTCTTATTAGAACCCAAAAAAGAAGGCTCCAAAAGAAAAGGGCACCAGCAAAAATGGAAAAATCTAGCACCAAAGAAGGGCAAAAAGAATATCAGACTAAAGAAAATGAACACACATGCATAAAGTCTATGGGTAGCAATATAGAAGACATGAAAATGTAGGAAATCAAAGTGGGCCAAATTATTGTACCTTTGAAATGTTTCATGGTAACCATCATGTTGCCAGCCTCATTTCAATAGTTTAGAGATAAAGATTTTGAAGAAGAACCTCAACAAGAACCAGGGACTCGAAGGGCGACTTATGAGAAGCACATTGTGTGTAGTGGAGTTATCATCCAAGCTACATAACCTGGGGTTCCAAAAAAGGTCATCTTCCAAAAGCCTACAGAAAGGATGACAAAATACATTAAGCCATTATATATCAAAGCTCACCTTAATGGGAGGCCAACCTCCAGAGTCTTGATAGACAATGGATCTACTGTTAATATCATTCCATTGAGGATGGCCCTAGAACTTAGTAAGACCGAAGATGATCTCATAACTACAGATATGTTTATTTTAGCATTTACTGGGGAGGTCATAAAGACTCTAAGAGTCTTACCTGTGGAAATCCAAGTTAGGAGAAATACTTCCCTCATAGCTTTTTTTATGGTAAACTCCATTGCCAACTATCATGCTTTGTTGGGAAGAGACTGGATTCACACCAATTGGTGTGCCGTCTTTACTTCACTAATTCCTTTTATTTTGGAAAGGGGATGAGGTGGAAATATTGTGGGCTAATGGAAAGCATTTCAAGGCTTGCATAGATGTAGTAGATGCGAGATTTTATGATGGATGCTTTGGTCTGATTCAATTTAAAGGCAAAAGTAAATATGGTAGACCAAAAGCACTTACTATTACAAGCAGAGATGATTGCTAACAACAAGCAAGAAATCTCCTCCAAAAGTCTGTGATCGTGCCTTATCATAGGAGGCTGATCACTTAGCCTATCATGGAGGAAGTTAATGATTGAGTTCACTCAATAAGAGAAAACAGTAGCTGCAACTGCATTCTTAAAAACGCAGGTGTAACAAGCTTTAGATAGGCTACTAGCTAAAGAAGTTCAAGAGACTATAGGTGTTGAAGTAATCTTTGAAAGAGAATAGTCCAAGGAAGTAGAAGAGATTTAGTTGCATGAGTTGAAGAATGCTCCACCCAAGGTGGATGATGCTATGATTGAAGTCCAATACCCTTTAGAGGAAGTCAACCTAGGGACTCCTGAGAATCCCAAAATCACCTACATCAGTGGCCTACTCCAACTACATTGAAAAGGAAGATGATTGAGTTAGTATAAGAGCTCAAAGACTACATTACTTGTGGAAATGATGAAATTTCAAGATTGAGCTTAAGACTAGTAAAGTACTATCTTCCTATCAAGCTAGACTCGTGTCTCTATTAACAGCCCCTAAAAGGATGTCAAGGGACTATGGAAAAAATTTTCCCACCATAAGGAGAATGAAGGAAACAAGTCAATAAGCCGATCCCATGACCATAACGATATGTCACCTGTTAAAAAAAAAAAAAAAGCAGTTTGCAATGACATATCCAAAGTCGATATCACAACTAAAATCTATAGTAAGTAAGCCACTGGCCACTTTTTCAAGAAAATAATAAAGGCAAGCCGAATACACAACTCATACAAAAGTCTTGTATCAATGTTCAAAGTGAAATTCGAAACACAAGTGTGATGAAGGAAATAAAATCCTCAAAGTTTAGAGTTTAAGGAGTTCATATGAAGAAGAGTGCCTTGTACTCTATAGCAAGAATCCTAAGAAGCAGCTCAGAAAAGAGAAGTCAAAATTGATGGGAGGATTGTTGAAAAGACCAGCACAAGTAAGGTGAGCTCTCATCATAGTTTAATCCTATAACCAAAAAGAATAAATGGAATGAGTTTCCTGGTGAGGTAAAAGTAGGAAAAGGCTAGGGATTATACCTAAGATGGAGAGGTTATCCAAGCACTTGGGAGTCTGGCCACAACATCCATCATTGTAGTGGCTGAAAGAAGACCTAGAGCACCAGTGAGCTGGTGTGCCTTTCTTTGAAGTCTTGAAAGTTGTAGGGGCTAAATCTTTCTTTAAGGTGGTGATAATTGGTTTTTGAAAATACTGGTTCTTTTTCAGAGAATTAGAGTCCACATCTTCATCTTCCTCCTCGGTCTCATTATTTGCAGAAGAAATAAAATGGTCAAAAAGAGGAAAATAAAGTAGCTCAAGGCACTAAGAATGAGATGCTAACGCTCAGACTCTTAATATTGAAATCAGCTCATTATATGAAGGCTATCATTAGTGTTCAAAAGAAATCATAGCTGTTATAGCATAGTTGCTCACTCAGAAGATTGGAATGGAAGAGAGCTTTTCTTATCTCTGAACAATCTATGCTTGAGTGTTGGCATAATCCCCAAGACTAGTTCCTCTCATTTTCATGGAAGAAATAGAGAGTCTGGTGGATACAAGAAGCCAATGAGTCCTAGAATACATAAGATTGCAATAAAATGTATGGGGCTAGATAAAGTACCTAAGAGTTTGTCAACTAAATTAGTGTAAATTAGGCATTACCTGAGAAGTTTGCTGTCTTTGTCTAAAGAAGCCATACAAGAAGAGGTTGTTGATACTATGGTGGAAGTACAGGCTACCAAATGCCAAAAATAAGTGTGTTAAATTCTAACTTAAAATCTTTAAGTTGTATTTAAATTTTACAAAAATTTCGGCAGAGTCTCCCCTAAAAAATAAACATCCCAAAGACACACTTGTCTCTATCCAAACCAAAAAATTTTATTTCCACACCCTTATCTCTCCAAACCTGCATAAAACTTCAAATCCCATTGCAAAAATCTCAAAATACTAAAAATTTACCACATAAACCAAACATCCACAATTTCAAGTCAAATAATTATAAGTCTCATTAAAACCTATGAGACTTTGATCATATCCAGAATCTTAAGGTTTATGTCAGATTTTAGCAATTATTTTAGCTTGGGAATCAATAAAGTCTCTTGTCCATTAGTGTGAGGCCTCGTCCGAGCACCGGCCTAATCCGCTAGAGGAAACCGGGATACTCATTTAGATTTAGACTCACGATAGAACTCTCAGGTTCGGATTTGGTTGATTTTGAAAATGATTTTGGGAGTCGCCACCCTAATTTATTTTAAATGGAAAAATTAATGAAAAACCCAATTGATTCTAATTTATTAATTTTGCAATTAATTTACCCAATGATAAAAATAACTAATCTCGAATTAGGTTAAGTTCGGGGACTAAATTTTTTGTTTTAAATAATCTAAATTTGGCTCTTAAGTTTAATTTGACTTGAAAATTGATTTCATGAATGACATTAATAATTACAAATAAAATGCACGAATATGACATTAGTGCAAGGTGAGAAATAAAATAAAATATCCACAAATTAAAAAGGGAAAAATAAATTGATAGAGATTTGGATTTGAGGTTTGGATTTATATTCCAAATGTGCCTACGTACCTTATTGAATGGGGATCAAAATTCATGTAGTTCATTCCACGATTAAGTGGAGGGGTTTAGGGGTTGATCATATTGATTGATTTAATTTGGGTTTGAGAGAAAAAGACTAATACCTTGACTTTTGATGGGTGGAGAGTTTTACCCGACCGAAGTTCCGTTTTATCGAGACCGGGTGATTGGATTGATTGGGAGATTAATTAATTAATTAAAAAGATTAATTAACTAATTAATATGATGAAAAGGATAGAAGGATTAATTAATTAATTTAGATGAAAAGTGGATTAAGAAAAAGAATTAATTTGATTTTAGAAAAAAGTGATTAATTAATTAAAAGGATTAATTAATTAATTTGGATGAAAGGTAGATTAAGAAAAATGATTAATTTGATTTTGGAAAAAGTGATTAATTAATTAATTAAAAAGATTAATTAATTAATTAATTTTAAAAAAAAGAGTTTTAGTTAATTAAAAAAATTAATTAACTTGGTTAGAGTGAGATAATTAATTAATTAAAAATATTAATTAATTAATTAGAGAGTGGTTGGAGGGAGAAGAAGAGAGGAATTAGTAGATAACCATCAATACTAATTCAAGAAATGCCCTAGAATGAAAGATGAGAAGGGTATTTATAGAAAAAGTGAATGATGATAGTTTAGGAAGTGGAAAAGTGAAAAGATCAAAAGGGTAGAGTTAGAAAAAGGCAAAAAAATCATATTAGGGGATATTTTGGAGACTGCAGGCGGGTAATATGGGTAGCACCATCTAGGCGGCGCCACCGGCCAGCGTGCTGGCTGAATTTTTACTTTTTCACTCAGTAAAATTTTTGAACTTCCGGATCAGTATTCGGGAGTTTCAAAACTCAGAAAATTAATCGGTCAGTGTCGATAGGTTCGAAATTAATTTTAGAATATTTGAGCAGTTAGCTAGGGAGAAAATCTAGTCAGTTTCAAAAAAATATTATCTGATATAGAAGGTCCAGTTATGGTAAAAAAGTACTAGCATTTGAAAAATTAAGTATTCTTGTACTAAAGTGACTGCAAGTCTATTTTTAGCTCCGAGAGCACTGCCCCCTTAATCCTTGCTCGCTAACCGGCTAGCGGGATCGCCGTGCTGGCTCTGTATAGCACACTAAACTTAGCAAGTATCAAGCTGCGGCCAAATGATGAGATGTAAAATTAGGGGTTCACAATTAGTTTATCCTAATCTCACATTTTTTTTTTCATCAAAGTTGACCCAAAGTTCCAAGTTAAAAATAAAGTCTACCTTGTTTCTCTTAAAGAGAATTTGAAAATCTCTGTTCTTGATAATCCCTTCATGTTGGTAATATCCCTTAGGCTAGAATTGTTCCTTGTGCTATTTCTAGGTATATTAGACTCATAGTTAAAATTTGATTTCATAGCAAAATTTTAATTCTAAATAAAAAAAATTATTTTCCTTTTATATATATATATATATATATATATATATATATATATATATATATATATATATATATATATATATATATATATATATATATATTTCTTAGTTTGGTAAGAATAGTTTAATTTTAAAAATTATTATTATTATTATTATTATTATTATTATTATTATTATATCAATAAATTTAAATTAAATTTATCATTCTATCTATAAAAAATATATATATATATCTATCTAAGTTTTATTATTATGTCCTTTATTATATATGTATATAATAAAATAATATATAATTATATTTTCTCTATATATAACAATATTATATAATTCAAAAAAAAATAAAAAATGAAAAAAAAATAATAATGAAAGTTTGAAAACGGGAAGCCAGCCTTGTGTCAATAATGACACAAACTGGTGGGTCCTGCCTATATTGAAAAAAAAAAAAAAAAGAAGTAAAGCAAAATCTAAAAAGCCATGAAACACAACATATATACTTGTGTTGGATAGCGATGGAGCAAGCAAAGGGATGGGCAAAGCACACACCTAGAGTTAGATGACCGGGACAACAACGGCAGCATCCTTGTCACCGACGGTAGTAGTTGGGCTTCAAAAAAAATCCAAACAAAAAAATGGAGAGTAAAATAAAAAAATAAAAAAAAATAAAAAGAGAGAAAGAGAGAAGTAAGATTTTTACCTGGATATGGGAGCTTCAATATTGGAGCAGCTTGTGGGTTTATATTTTGAGAGAGATAATAATTTGTGTTGGACAAAAGAGTGGGTATTTTGAGGGGCTTAAGTTTGTGAAAAATTAAATGAGTTTGAAGTGGGATTTGACGAAAAATGAGATGAATGGATAAAAAACTTAAATTTATGGGAAGTTAGACATTTGGGTGGATTTGTATAAATTTCACTAAATGGGTTAGTGTAAAAAAAAAAAACAAAAGGATTTTTGATATTTGAACTCAAGGATCTAGTGGGAGTTTTTTTGCTAGGAGTAAAATTTTGAAGCTTGAGTTGGATTGGGCTATGATTTAGCAAAACTAAACATATACAAGGCTTAAACTCAGCCTAATATCTATGGGGAGCATTTGTTGGCACCATATTTGTAATAGGCCAAAAATTATTAGGCCAAATAATAATTCATTAATTTGGGCCCTTAAATTGAGGTTTGAAACCCATGAAAAATAGTATTTAGTAGATCTTTGGGAGGGTAGGTCAAATTCTCAATTGAAGCTGGAGATTTCTAGAAGGAAAGTTAAATTGTGAAGTGCTGAATGTAAAACTAACAGACTGGGAGAGAAAGTAGCAGCCACTAGCACGTAACACAAGGGCCTAACTCCAGCTCGAGGCGAAAGAAAATGAATGATGGCTTAGTGTAGGAAATGAAGCTAAAATTTAGGAGCCAGTTACCTACCAAAACCTATAAAGGAAAGAAGACTCCACAGAGGAAGAACCCTAAGAACTATCAATCAAGAACAACAACAATAAACTTTCAAATTTCTACAGCTTTTACTTTATATTTTTCAAATTGTTCAAGCCTCCGTGACTTTCTTTTATTTTTATAGTTCTTGCAATTTACAATTCTAAAATCCTTGTACTCAATGTATTTTATAGTACAGTAACACAAATCCAAAAAGTTATAAATTTTGTCTTCAATATACTCTACAGTGCAGTAATATAAACTAAATGTTATAAATTCATATTTTCTCTTAGTTTTTTGCGTGAAAATTAGTGAAACTACATCAGTGAATCTAAGTTCTTTAAAAGGCTATTATTCCTTTGTCTTTTACACAGTCGTTTTGATTAGAAATCAGGTATGGGTGAGACTCTCCAAAGCCTTTAGCACGCTCAGCATCAATTTAAATCAAAGGGGCAACCGACAATAATTATTTTGTCCACAATAACACATTAAAAGAATCCAAAAATTTTAATTCTTTTCTTAAACAATATGTACGTCAGAGACAATATTCTAAAACTCATATTTAGGCTTAACACTTATCACATATTATATAATTACATTTCTTGTTTCCGAATAAATGTAATTAAGTAAATTATACAATTATATTTTCATACTTACCCGCACAATGCACAGAAATAAATTTCAAGAACGATAAAAATTCGCTCTTTTATCATTACAGCTCTAGTGCACGCCAAGCCTATCCATTTTTATTATTCTTTTGAGTAGCAAAGCCCATCCATTCAGTAAAACATTTCAGGCTCATTCGAAGCTCATAAATAGATGAATTAATTAGTGGGTTATCCTTTTTCTTTTTTCTTTTTGGGATTTCTACAGAAATACCTAAAAAAATGTTTACTTTTATAAATATATTCTCACTATAAAATCTTTACTTTTATACCCTCCATTTCTTTTTTCTTACATATATACTCTCTTTTCATATAAACAAAAAAACTCTACAAAATCTCATCAAAAAAAGAAGAGTTTTTAATATTCAAATCAAAAAAAAGTTTTAAGCAAAGTTTTGGATAGTAAATCATCATAAATGATAATTAATTCATGCTAATCTCTTTTCTTTCACCCTTATTTTTTTTCCTTCTACTTTCTTTGCTTCCTACGGTTTTTTTCTCATAAAGCTTATATTAGCTAATTTATCATCATCATTATCAACCAATTTACGTGGCTTTTTATAAGGGGGTATATGCAGTGTAGGAAGGACATGCTTGCAACAAATGGTAAAGAAATACCATATTTGGGTTGTAGTTTTTAATTAATATTTTATTTAATTTGAATTTTATAGATGTGTTTCATTAAAATTTTGTGATCTTTTAATTATTATTGTATTAAAAATTTTCAAAAGTGAGGAGATTATGTGGTTTTTTTTAGGAACTTGAAAGCTTTAAAATATGAAAATTGAGTTTCAGATCTGAAACTTATAGAAACCAATGAAACAGAGATATTTTTCAGCAAACTCAGGAAATAGTATATCTAGAGTATATTATAGGTATATCATAAGTATATATTTTACTAAATTTGATTAACTTGTATTTATTTGATATATATCTTCAAATATTTTTGGATATTGAGTGTTACAAAAATATAAATATATAACAAGAATACATAAACTATATATTAGATAAAAAAAATTATATTCTTAAAAAAATAACAAATGATTTTCACAATAAACAATATATCTTAAGTATATAACGAGTATATTTTAGGTATATCAAGTATATAACGAGTATATTTCAGGTATATCTTAAATATATAAATACTTACGATATACTTAGACACTCAACACACTTAACTTTTTTCTTTAAAGAAATATCATCAACACTCTTTTTTTTTTTTTTTTTTAATGTGATTCATCATCAAGCATGGATGACAATATTAATTAGAATATATGAATATTTTTAAAGAATTTAAGAGTTAAATTAAATTTTTAAGAGACTAAATAAAATTAACAAATAATTTTTAGTTTTCACAATAAAGAGTATATTTTAGGTTTATTTTATATATATCACAAGTATATGTTAGTCATATTTTAAATATATCATAAGTATATATCAGAAATAAATTTTTTCATCTTCTTTGGAGATCAAAAACCCTCAACCTTATTCTTTATTTAGTATAAGAAACTCTAACTTGGAGCAAAAATTTTCTACACAAAATTCATAATTATTGAGTATATTAGTATATTAATATTGCTTTAAATTAAAAAATAATTTCTTATTTTATCATGCCAATATGTGATTATTATATTATTAATTAATAGTATAAATATAAAAAGTTTTGAATTACTAAACTAATTAACAACAGTATTCCATGAATAAAATATATAGAAAAAGAAAAAATAGAAAGAAAGAACTAAATAAATAGGTAAAAAAAGTAAAAATATGGTACAAATAGGAAAAAGCATATACATATTAAAACTGAAATTAAAAAAACGTACAAAAAAAAAAGTAAAAAGCAAAAAAATAAAAAGTCAAAACTAAAGGTTGAAAAGTAAACAAAACAAAAAAAAACGTATACCATGTAATTTCCTCTTTCTTTTTATTCTTCATTGAGCTTTTATTTTTTAATTCAAGGCCCATTACTCATCATTACAAGTTGCCAATTTGTGAAACTCGACCATTAATCCTATATTATTGAATTATTTTATTTTTATTTTTTATATTGTTCATCGAAATATTTTTTACTTCTAAATTTTAAAGGGTCAAAAATCTAATGGGTAATAAAATAGGGAGAAAGGAAAATAGGGGTGAAAAATAAGCGGAGATTCCCACTTTACCTTTTTTAAGAATAAAAGGAAAATAATAGAAGGAAAGAAGATAAAATTTATTTTTCTTGAATTTCTTCCAAAATAAAGAGAAAATATAGGAATTGAGAGGAAATTTTCACTATTTAATGTAGGAATGTGAATGAGTCGAGCCATTCGCGAGCAGCTCGGTGTTCAGATCAATAAAAGTTCATTCACGTTCAGATCATTTTATAAACGAGCCAAACTTTTGTCTTATTTTAAAGCTCGTGAATAAATGAGTCGAGTTTGAGTAAAGTGAAACTCGACTCAATTAGACTCATGAACAAGCTCGCAAAAAGCTTGATTAATAAGCTCATAAATAGCTTTATTATTATTATTATTATTATTATTATTATTATTAACTTAACAATTTTGCACTCCAAAAAATATATCTTAACACTTCTATAAAATTGTAACTAATTTAAATTAACTAAAATATATATATTCTTGAATAACATAACTTAATATTTTTATATTATATAAAATATTTTTTTATTAATTAATATTTTAGTAATACATGTAATGATTAATTTTATGATTACATTTTTTCACTAATTGGTTGTTTTTACTTTTATATTAGTTTTAAATATTTTCATTATAGTTATTTTATTAGAAATAAATATTTAGGAAGTTGAGTATTTTGATAAGTTATAAATAAATTTCATAATAAGTCTAGTTTAAGTTTATTTCGATTATAATTTATTACAAGTCGAGTTCAAGTTGAGCTCGAGTTTAGCTCGAGTTTCAAGCGAATTAAGTTTGAATACGATTTTCAAACTCGATTCAAAACTCGAGCTTGAGCTCGAAAAAAAAAATATGAACCGAGTTTGAACAAGTTAAAATTCTACTCATTTACACCCTTAATTTAATGTAAAAATTACATTCTTACCTTTTTAAAGCATATTTTATCATGAAAAAAAGTGTAAAACAGTAAATATATCATATTACACATTTATTTCCTTTTATATTTTTCTTCATTATTTTTCTCTTATTCAAACATGAAGAACGAAAATAAAGAAAGGAAAATAAAACTTATTTTCCCTCTTTATTTTCTTTTTTTCCTAAAAAATTAGGTTAAAAATTTCATTATCCTAGCCTAATGATAAGCTAAGATAGCGTATATTAAGTAAAGCGTATAAAAGTGAAATTTTGATCTAATAAGATAGATTCCATCGTAACTTTACTCGTTTAAAGCTGATTGAATTATCAAATAAACAGAAAATATTCAAACCTGTAAGACTAATATCCTGATCCAAAACTCGACTTGAAATTCAACATCTTATGAAGAAGCCATTGAAGAAATGGAAAACAACTTTCACACATATAAAGTACAATTTATCCAAACATGTCCCGATTAATATATCTTGACTTGTCCATGGAAACATATACACAAATAGAATCAATATATAAAACTACAAAAGAAAGCTCTTCGACATTTTTTTGTTGAGAAGAGCAACTGATTCACTACTTTAGATAACTCTCTTCAAGAGCAATTAGGCAAAACAATGTGACTTTAATCACAAACATTTTGCCTTTTGGGTATTGCATTTGCATGCAATTCATAGAATGTTAGACTAATTCTCTGCAAGCCTTGCTCTGAGTTCTTTTCTTAATATTTTGCCTGATGGAGCTTTAGGAATTGTATCCGTGAAGAAAACCTTATTGATTCTCTTGTAAAATATAACCTACAAATATATATACAAAAATCATGAAAGTTAGAATTGTCCTGATCAAATAGATTATTATTTTTTGAAAGAAAATATCCAACAGATTATGAATAATAAAAAAGGTTCTGTGTATGCAAAATTAAACTCTGATCAATAAAGAGAGCGTAAGCGCATTTAACAATCAGATTAATCTTAAAGATATAAGCATGTGATTTTATTTAATTAAAAAATTACCTGTTTTGAAATGTATTGTTTGATTTCATCCTCAGTTATCTTGGAACCGTTACATTGCACCACAAATGCAACAGGAACCTCTCCTGCAGCCTCATCTTTCATTCTGAGAACATAAAATTTTAGATTATTTTACACATAATAAATTGAGATTAATAATACTATATATATATATATATATATATATATATATATATATATATATATATATATATATATATATATATATATATATATATATATATTAAAAGTAAACTAAAAGGCCCTTTTATTTAAAAGAAAAATACACACTTTAATTATTTTATTATATTTTACTCATTTTAAAAGTAAAATAAACTTTTCAATATCTTACCTTCAAATGAAATAACATTTTAGTCCCTTGAATTATAATTTTTTACAAACCAAAATGCTGAATTTATTTAAATTGTAATCAAAATATTGAACTTCAACCTGAGAAAATTTTACTAAAATTATATTTCACTTGAAAGAAAAATTTTAGAGATTAAAGTATATGATATTCTAATATAGTGTAATCAAATTAAAAAATAAATAAGAGAAGTGGGAAAACTTACGGTACAACAGCAGCGTCAGAGATGCTAGGATGGGCAATCAACATAGCTTCGAGCTCGGCAGGGGCCACCTGAAATCCCTTGTACTTGATCAATTCTTTCAATCGGTCAACGATGAATAGCTCATCATCATCGTCAATGTACCCTACATCACCTGTATGCAACCATCTCTCTTTGTCTATTGTCCTATCCGTGGCCTCAAGGTCATTTAGATAACCTGTTCGACAAGCGTGGGTCAAAGTCAATTTTTCGGGGGCAATCTCAAGAGAAAAATATATATTATTAATAAAATATATAGTTATAAATTTCTTAAACGTTTAACAATAATATATAATATTTAAAATTAAAATTTTTATCATTTAATCATTTTAAATTATTTGATAACATTTATCTTAAAAATATCAATTAATTCAATTAAATTAAAAAAATACTCAAAATGATAATTCAATTTTTAATTTAAAATATAAATTAAATACAATAAATGATTAAAAATATTAAAATATAAATATAATTTAAAAATTATATTATTTATTTTATTTAATAATTAAAATATAATATTTAAATTTTCAACACTTAATTTTATTGAATATCATGTTATGGGATGTAATAGCTAATCAATAAAATAAAAACAAGAACAAAAATATATATTATGAAAGAAATAAAATATATATTATGAATAATTGTATTTTATTTTTGCAAGCAAGCCAATTATTTTTTTAATAGTGAATTATTGGAGCAGTCGGCTTAAGTATTAACCGGATGATGATTTGAAAAGAAAGCATCCAAAGATTCTCTCATCCATAATAATTAACAATTTGACATCACTACTAGAAATCAAACATGATGTGATGAGAGTATACAATAGATAAAAGCTACTCCATTATCTTATTTAGGATTTTATTATTTTTAGTAATATTTTTTCACAAATTTAAATCATGGGATTTAAAGCTAAAAACTGAATATTTAGATTTTTTTTTTTTTTTTGCACAAACTGAATATTTAGAATTAGAAAGGTGAATTTGGCTAGTATCAATAAACTATTATATAAATTATTTTATGTGGAATTCAAGTAAATTTGTAGATTTTATATATGATAGTCATACATGACATTTAATTTTTGAAACTTATAAACTTTTTTTTATATAATTATAATAAGGATAAATTCGATTTATATATATATAATCAAACTCAAATGAATCATATTTCAATTGAATTAAAAGGATTAATAAATTGACTTAATTTTCATTTTTACATCTATTAAAATTCAGATTATTTCAAATTTAATTTGAATTTAAATAAATTTTTAATCCTATGTATCCCCATAAAAATTTATATTTCTGTAATTATGTTGTTTATATGATGCACTAAAAGAAAACTCTTATATGAAATATTATCCAACATTTTATGAACACTTATATATATATAATGAAAAATGTAAATAGCAGTTGTTTGACTATTGAATTACTAACTACTAGTTAACAGTTATCATTAAAAAAAAAAAAACAAATTAATAAAAATGTAAATAGCAATTATTTGACTATCGAATTGCTAACTAATAGTTAACAGCTATCATTAAAAAAAAATAAGCAAATCAATTTTGATGTAGATATTAACTAATATTTAATAGGATTAATCAAAAAATTTGCAAAATGTTTTTTTATTCATCAGTTTGTAATTTATAATGGTGTAGAGTAGACTATAGTCGATATCTAATTTGTGCTTGCTTTACAAGAAATTAATTATTTGGATGAAGATGTTAATCCTTATCCTATAAAGTCAAAATCATACATTTTATATTATATGATCATATAATTATAAGCTAGGAACATGACATATTATTATGTTGACATTAATTTGATTTTTTGAGTTGTGTTGCGCCCTAAAAGAAATATTATTGCGTGATATTTAAATATTTTTTATAAAGGAAATTGAAAAGAATTTATTTAAATTTTGAAATTAAAAAAACCCTTGAAATGTTGAAGAAATAATTTAATAACATTATGTTTTTAAAAAAATTTAGCGATAGAATATATAAAATTTATTTTAAAAATAAACTTAACCTCTATTTAATATTTTTTTTTATGCCCCAACAAAAGTATGAATTTTTCAACTATGAAAATGTCAAATATAATTTAGTTGATTTTTGATAAAAATGATAGAATTTTTAAAAAAATTAAATAATTGGTCAAACAATTGGGAGGAACAAATTTTCTGTCTTTTCACAGAATAAACAATCTGACCAAATAGTGATTGTGTTGAACTCTTATTTCAGCCAACTTATTGCAACTATTTTTTTTTTTTAAATTTATTTTGATTAGAACTCAGAATTTGAGATTTTTTAATTTTAAAGATGGATCTAATAAGTGTCACTAAGTCAAAACTCATTTATTAGAATATAGTCCATATGAAATATACTCTCTATTCTAGAAAAAAATGATTATTAAAAAAGTAAATTTTGTTCGTAAATAAGTAACTATTTAGTAACTCAATAAAAAAATATAGTAAAATGATTAATCTACTTTTCGATTTTCTAAATATGAAAAATATTTCTCAGATTTATATTGCAATTAATAGGGGTTTTTTTTGATAACTTATAATAAAATTATTATTATATTAAAAATAGTGATTTTTACTTATTGGTCACTTTTTTTTTTTTATGTTGGAGTGAATACTTTATTACAATTAATTATTTGAGGTTTTTTAATTTTAAGGATAAATCTAATAAGTGTCACTAGGCCAAAACTCATTTAGTAGAATATAGGCCTTATGAAATACTTTACTGCAATTAATTATTTGAGATTTTTTAAATTTTAAGGATCAATCTAATAGGTGTCACTGAGTCAAAATTTATTTATTAGAATATAGTCATTATGAAATACTTTACTGCAGTTAATTGAGATAGGTTAAATAGCTATTTCAATAATAGCTATTGATTTTTCTAACGAATGTCCTAAATATATTGGTAAAAGACAGTTATTTCAGAAAAAATATAATTACAAAATAATTGTTTTAAATAAAAATAATTAAATAAATTTAAAAATGAATATAATGAGAAAAAATTAAAATTTTTATAGAATTATATTTAATTACAACACTAATATTCTAAACGATAGATCAAAATTCTTACTTTTTTACTTATTTAATTTATTTTTAAAGTTGTTTATTTAACTTTATCTAAATTATTCTTTCTTAATCAATCATCGTCAGAAAAACCAAATAACTATAAGCTTTATTTATCTTTTTCCTTTTAATTTTTTCCATCCTCCTACCTGCAGAAATTGTTATATTTTAATTAGTATATTCTTATCTCTATCCTATCCTTTTTTTTTTTTTTTCCCTTTTTTTAAGAGGAGAGTGACACTTGAATTAAATAAGATATGTATTTATTATTACGTATGTATTTATTATGAGGTTAAATTAATATAAAATAAACCCAACCGCTGCAAAACCTGAAAAATAGACAGGTGACCAACTTATGCAAATATGAAGAGTAGAATATGCATTTATAAATAAATAAAATAAAATAAATAAGAAATGTAAAGAATATAAAAATATGGATTAAAAAATGTAATACTTAGCCAATTAGATATGCTATAGTCATTAGTCTTCTCATTTCCTTTTAAAAAATGAAAACGAAAAATTTCATATTCAAATATCCTAAATTATAAACATTTTTCACTAATTTAGTGAAATATATTAGAGAAGAAGACTATCCTTTATTGTATAATCTACTAAATTTTTGTAAAGTATTCCTTTTTATAATATATATATATATCTAATATTTAGATTATATTTAGTTCATGAAATAACTAAGAAATAGAATAACTATTCTATATTGAATAATTATTCTAAACTTTAGTTTAAATTTTAGACATGGAATAGTAATCTCATAATTTTTATGCAATACATATTTCACAAAAAAATTAAAGAATTGATATTTTTTAGGTTATGAAATAGAGTATTTCTATTTTTACCTTTAAAAAATATTGACAAGCTCAAATTTACTGCTATTGCTTTGTATTTTTTTATTTATTTTCAGATTTTCATTTTTTTATTTTTTAAATTTTAAATCAAATAAAAATTTTATTTATTATGCATTTAAATTATTTCTTAAATAAATTTTGTTAAATTATATTTAATTTATTATTAATAATAAAATTAATTTATAAAGATATTATAATTATTTATATAAATAAAATAATTATTTTATATAAATAAAATAATTATTTTATATTATAAACTAAATTATAAAATTAAAATAATTATCCTATCACTCAAGTTTGATTACTCGTTTCCTCACTATATGTGTGACTCACAAAAATAAATATGAAGTCTCACAAAAAATTTACCAACTGATAATAAATTTAACTTTTGACTTCTAATATTTTTTTTTAGAAAGGGCAGAAATATTTGAAGTGTACCTTTCATGATTTGGCTACCCCTAATGCAAATCTCTCCGGCTTGATTTCGTTGCAGCGAGTTGCCGGTGTCAGGATCGACGATCTTCATCTCGGCGTTTCTGACGACGGTGCCACATGCACCTGATTTAATCTCGAAGGGTTGCTTTGCAAATGCAAGACACATGGATAGCACTGGTCCTGCCTCTGTCATTCCATATCCCTACACATATTATAACATTATTATTATTATTTTCTCATTAGAAGCGGATATGAAATTGCAAACCGCACTATAAAGATAACTTATTCTATTTTAACATGGCTCGTTAAATTAATGATAATTTTTATAATTTAAAAAATAAAATATGAGATATTTTATTTTTTGTAATTTTAAAATAAATAAAAAAACTAATTAAATTATATTATTATTTAATTATTCTTTTTTTATCAATTCAACTATCAATAACAAATGACTAAATTTAACTTATTATTTTTTATTATTATCATAAAATAAAATATAATAATTTATAGATTTATAGTAAAAATTGCATGATAAAAACGCATGCATACTCTTAAAAAATTATATTAAAAAACTGAAACAGCAATAATGGATATATAAAAAAATTATTCTTATTAATGTAAAAAGATTTAATAGTTTTTTACTATAACTTTTTATTTTCTATTTTTTCTCATCTATGAGTGTGTGTATTCATCGTGTGTATAATATGTATAAATACACAATAAAGTACATGCTAGTAACAAATTATGTAAGTTATTTTTTTAAACAAAATCTTATTCCCCTTTAAAAAAATTAATTATTCTAGAAACCAATTATTTAATTTTTCTAGTTTATTAATTTAATTAAATTGCAGATTCAATTATTTGATTATATGAAAAGAAAAATTCTATGTATAAATATTATGATTTGGTAACCAAATATATTTAATTAGTGTTACACTACTAAATTTAGAAATTATTGAATTAATTAGATCTTTTATTAAGGTTGTGTTTGGTAAACTGTAAAAAGATATAATGTAATATAATCAAATAAATTTCTAACATAAATTTACATTAGAAATTCATTTAATTGTATTACATTACGTCTCATTACGTTCTACCAAACATATTCTGAGTACATTATCATTTAATATATATATATATATATATATATATATATATATATATATATATATATATATATATATATATATATATATATATATATATATATATATATATAATGTAATCAAATAAATTTCTAATATAAATTTACATTAAAAATTTATTTAATTGCATTACATTACGTCTCATTATGTTCTACCAAATGTACTTTAAGTACATTATCATTTAATACATACATATATATATATATATATATATATATATATATATATATATATTAAACTGTAATTTTTTTTATTTTCACCAACTTAAAACATTAAAATTTCATATTTGTCATAAAAAAAATATGTAAAAAATAACAAATTATCAATAAAAAATTTATTTTTATAAGATAAGTGATAATTAATGGTTTTTGCTTGGTAGAACAATAACTAAGTATTTTATAATTATAATCTTCATTTGCTAAAATTTGTACTGCGTGCAAGATAATAACTTATCTTAAGTCAATGAAAGAGCAATAAATGAAATTTAAATAATAAGAAACTTTAAAATCTTGTATTTATGTTATCTTAATAAAATCTTGAATTTGTATTATTTGAAAGATATACTCTTTTTGTCTCAAAAAAATTATCCGTTATTTCTTTTTAAAATTTTTTAAAATAATTATATATTTTAAAAATAAATATAAATATTTATCTATTTCATTCTTATTAATTGATAGATATAATATTTATGTATTCTTAAAATTAATAAAAAATATAATAATAAATAAGTATAAATAAAAAATATAATAAAATTTATAAATTAGTAAATTAATAATATTTTTATATTCTTTTTAAAGTGTGTAAAAGAAAATTTATAATTTTTTTCGACGAAAAGAATAATTATCTCCTCTAATTAATGAATAGTTGACCAGTACAAAGATGGATATATAAGTGGGCTTTGTTTGGTTGGTAGGAGGTGAGGGACCCAGTTGTCACATAAAATGGTTTGGCCAATTATTTCAAATAGTGACTCACTTTTATTTTGACTACCAAAATAGTTATTTATTGTGAAAGATTATTCAATTCATTTTTTAAAGAAAGATAAATTTATTAATTAAAGTAAATATGAATAATTAAATAATAATATTATATTATTTATATTTTTAATTCGTATCATATGCTAATAGAAGGAAAAATTAAAAAGAGTAATTTTGTTTAAAAAAATATAATTGTGAATTACTTTAAAAGTTTAAGTATAATAATTCATTTTTAAAAAAATGATAAAATTGTAAAAAAAAAAATAAGTATTTCAAGCTAATAGATCAAATGATTATATAGAGATCGGTGTGATCGGTTTAATTAAATTATCAGTTTCAATTTGATATTAGCGGTTTTAATTTAATAAAATATTCAAACAAAAAATATAGCCGATTTTTATGATTTTAGTTTCAATTCAAAACTGATCGGTTTTTATTTTCATTTATAATCGATTTTTTTTATTATGATTTAAAACTAATTTCGAACAGATTACTTTATTATATTAATTTTGATTAAAAAATAATTTAACATAATACAATAATTTAAAATAAAATTTTAACAAACAATGAAATTTATTAAAATATAATTATATATTAAAAAAGGCTTTCACTTAAATCTTCCATTAATTTATTAAAATATAATTGTATAACCGATTTAATTGAACCGTTGATTTCAATTTAAAATTATGATTTTAGTTCGGTTTTAATAGAAACTGAAATTAAAATCAAACTCCTCATGCTTTCAATTACAAACTAAAAATATAACCAAAAACAATTTTGATTTTATTCAGTCAGTTTTGATCTAGTTAAATTATTCTGGTCTAATTTTAGTCACCCTATATAGAGATTTTCCTTTTTCTTTTCCTTTGTAAAAAAGCTACAGGGCACTTGGCAAAAAGGAGAATTAAAACTTGCATAGGTAAAAAAATTTGCTAAGCTATTTTGACAAGATATTTTCACCTAAAACAAATCAAGATATTAATTTAATGACATAATTTATGATAAATATATATTCACTTAAGTCAACTAAATTAATATAAGATCGATAAAAATATTATAATACGACAAAAATGACATATTTCCCCAAATCTTGCTTAATACAGATAATTTCAAAGATTAAACACGTTTTGTTTTGTTTATTAGGTCTTGATCGGATTTAAATTTGTAATTTTGCAGGAATTTCAGTGTTTTAATTTCTTTTTAATTTAGTTTCAATTCTTATTGATAAACAACTCCAATATTAATACTATACGGAAATTGATTGATAAAATTAAACAGATATTAATTTGCAAATTATGAAAAGAAATAAATAAGATCCTTAATCATTAAGTAATTAGTACCTGTCCAAGTTTAGCATTAGGCAGCTTAGCTCCCACGGTATCCTCAAGCTCCTTCCCCATTGGAGCAGCACCGGACATGACCGTCCGAATAGAAGAAAGATCATAATTATCAACAACCGGACTTTTGGCGATCGCCAAAACTATCGGAGGCACGAACGGAGCTATTGTCACCTTATATTTCTGTACTAACTCCATTAATGCAATGATTTCAAATTTTTGCATGATTAAAATTGCAGCACCAACTCTAAGCCCGCAAAGCAAAATAGAATTAAGAGAATATATATGAAACAATGGCAAAAGACAAAGTATCACATCCTTGTCATGAAAATAAAGATTTGGGTTGTCTCCATCAACTTGTTGTGCTACGCTTGTAATCAATCCTTTATGAGTTAGCATAACTCCTTTAGGCAAACCTGTAGTCCCTGATGAATATGGCAACGCCACCACATCGTCGGAATTAATCTTAACTGTCGGAATATCATTCTCATTGGCGTTTGTCAATTCGGAGAAATGTAAACAATATTTCTCCAGTGGCGAATCTATTGTCATGATTTTGATTTCCCTTTCTTTAGCAAATTCTTTCACTTTATCCGCATAAACAGCTTGTGTTATTATCATTTTCGCCTTCGACGCATCTACTTGTTTCGCTATCTCTATCGGAGTGTAAAAAGGATTGGCTGTTGTACTAATAGCACCGCGAAAAGAAGCACCAAGAAACGCAAAAACAAATTCCGGCGAGTTTTGGAGCAAAAGCATTATCACATCTCCTTGTTGGATACCTAACTTGTCAAGACCCGCGGCGACTTTACGTGAGATGAGTTCGACGTCAGAGTAAGTGTAGCTTTCGCCGGTGGCGCCATTGATTAAGCAAGTGTTGTCTTTGAATTGGGAAATGTTTTCAAAACAATAAGTATGGAGAGGAAGATGGTTTGGGATATAAATATCTGGAAGTTTAGAGCGGAAAATGAAGTCTTGTTGATGATCAGTAGTACTGTTGGCCTCCATTAATTGTTGCAGAGCAAGAAAGAGAGAGAGAGAGAGAGAGAAAGGTGGGTGTTTGGTTATGATAGTTTCTTTTTTCCTCTGGTAGGTTATTGAGTTTTGGTAGGGGTAATATACAAACAGGTGATGATGGGGAGGGGAAGGTGGTGAAAGGAGTTAAAAGGGAATTTTGGATTTGTTAAGGGTATGACCTAACAATCAAATTCACGGCCACGGAAATGGTAAAATACATATTGTTCAAAACAAATTCATTGGTCGAAATACAATTGCT
>CANTUT010000356.1:2500-20000 GCA_947687605.1 Reutealis trisperma | reverse complement strand
GTATGAAAGGCTTTTATGATATGATAAAATTAAAATATTATATTTTTAAAATGAAAGTGTTGGATGAATTAGAATGTTAAAAGTAAAAATATTACGAAAAGTTTAGTACTGTTATAATTAGCCAGATGCTGAGCTCCATCTTAAGAGATCGGTGGAAAAATTAATCGATTATTGGATAATTAATAAATTTTAATAATTCAAAATATAATTTTAAAATAATAAAAATTAATGTGCTAATCTATATTTATATATACTAAAAGCTGGATTCAATAGGTGTCTTAAATAAATCAACTCCAAAAAAATTAAATTTTAAGTGAAATAATCTTATTATATTTTTATTATTAATTAAATTAAAATTTATATAAATCAATACAACATTTTTTATTATTTTTTAATTAATTCAAATATAATAAAATAATACATATTTTTATATTAATATTTGAAATTATAAAAAATTAATAGTTAAATTTAATAAAAATAATAATAATTTATATATATTAAAATATTAAAAAAAAAGTTAAAAGAAAACATATATGTAGGGCGAGCCAAAAACCTTTTGATAGTAATTCTTACGCTGTGCATGGATGGAGTTAAAATAAAAGGAAATGGAGGAGAATAGAAGAGCAATTGATAACTATTTTGTTTGACTTCAACTTTTTTATAATGAAAAAAAGGGAAGAGAGGAAATAATTTAGTTTCATTCTCTTTATATAAATTAAAATTAGTTACATCGCAAATTAGAGTATAAAAAATTTTCCAAATTAGAGTATAAAAAATTTTAACTCTTGTAAAGAGTTTATATTATATGTATTTTTTCCATTTTACCCTTAATAAATGAAAATTGATATTTTTTTTATTTATTTCGTATATTTTTATTTTTTTTACAATTGTAATTCTCATTTTTTTCTTTTCCACTCAAATAAAATAACAATTTTTTCTCTTCTTTTTTCTTATTAATCAAATTTTAATTTGCTAAATAAAATAAATTAAAATTTTCTTTCTCCTCTCCTTTCCTCGCTCTTTAAAATAATTTCTCTTCATTTTTCCGTTTTGTTGCCATGCATAGAGTTAAGGACGTTAACAATATATAAAAAAAATAAAAATAAATAACCAATAATATGTGTAATTTTTAGAATTCTTAAATTATCCTGTTCAAAGAATTTATGTCAACAAAATCCTTCTAATTGCATGAGATTGCCATTTGTATCTTCATTTGTTTGACAAATTTACCGGGCATATGCATATACTTGTGTAAGCTAAATGGGAAAAACAAGACAAGTGTTTGAATGAGGAGACAAATGCCCATGCATTGTCCAAGAAATTTGCCAATGTTTATTGAAGAAATAAAAATAAAAAAAAAAAAAGAAAAAAGAAAGAGCATGACATTTTTATAGACAGGAGTATGCTTTCTTTATCTACATTATACAAGTTTAGAAAATATTAAATTTTTCAAAACGTTTGGAATTTTGAATTCATAAGTTTTCAAAGTGTCGGTGGTTTGAGCATTTTGTTATTAGTCTGTAATTTGTTTTTTTAATCTATGTTATTGGCTGTTAATTTAGGAGGGATAAAATCATTAGCACCGTTATATAATGCTGATATGGCGGGTTTATATAATTTAATGTTGATAAAAATTTAAATATCGAAAAGCATAAATAATTTTATATTTTTATCAATTATTGTGAATAAAGTTATACAACAAACTCAAATATTTTATCTTTTTACTGATAGATTGATTTGGGATAAATAGTTTAAAAAATACAAAACTTTAGTTATGTTTTCAATATGATCACTAAAAAATCTTTTTTTGTAGGAAAATATTTAAGCTATTAAAATCTTTACACTCGGTGATCACTAGCTATAATCTTGGTCTGAAAGGCTGATGTAAATTGCCATATAAGCTAGACCTTCTGACTTAGTCAACCTTCTGACTTAGCATGTCGACTAGAAGCCACAACATCAAATTATACCACATCACCATGTCACGTAGGTAAATGGTTTAGAAAATCATCAAATTTTTATGTTTTTTCAATGTGATCACTAAAGATTTTTTTTGCTGAGACATACCTCAAATTTCAAATTCTATGTACTTTGTGGTCATTAACTAGAATTCCAAGCTGAAAGATTGACGTGTATTACCATGTCAGCATAACAAAAAAAAAAAAGTACGAACTCATTATCTACCACTGCCAATGCCTCCACCACCAGCGTCATCACCATCGACTATGACCCAAGATCATCATCATTTACTCGTGAAGAAACCTACTGAATCGTTGATTGTCGTCAACCCAAGCCCCATTATTGTGAATCATTGCCGCTAGTAATGACTCACCGTTTACTTGAGATTGCACCTAAATCGAGCTAGATTTTGCGAGCACTTTAATCTCATTCACTAGTGAGGATTGGTCATCAAGCAATGGACATCACGATTGACAAGCCACACTAGCTTGCTTCTCTCTATTGCACACTAGATCAATGCCTTTGTTAATGATTCATTACAAGTCTCCTCCAGTCATTATTCTATGTTAACATCTCAAACTAGGATTTCGGTTAGTGACCACCAAGTATAAAGAATTTGAAAGTTTAGAAGTTTTGGCAAAAAAAAAAAAAAAAAATTTAGTGATCACTAGATTTCTGAAGTATTCCATGTGGCATGGTAATGTGGTATAATTTGATAACGTAGCATCTAGCTATCATGTTGAGTCAAAAGATTTAGCTTATATGGCAGTCCATGTCAATCTTTCAGACACGTATTATGGCTAATGACCACTGAGTACAAAGATTTTGAAGGTTTAGGTATTTCCTAGTTAAAAAAAAAAAATTTAGTGATCACATTGAAAAACTCACTAAAGTTAGTGATTTTCTAGGCCATTTACCTGATTGATTTGACTTGTACTAATTTTATCTATGTCCACTACAATAATAAAATATGTATTTTCTAGTTTGAAAATTATCAAAATAAATGATAAAATAGAATATAATTTTCTTATCAACTCATTAATCTCTTATATATATTGAGAAAGACATAACTATAGAATTTAATGCCAATTTTATTGTTGATGAAAAAAAAAATATCAATATACAATTTAAAATGCCTAACGTTAGTAAATCTATTGAGAAAATTCTCAATTTAAGGTCTATACTATTGTGGAAAATACAACTAAGGGCCCATACTTCATTTTGCTCCAATTAGCTCCATGAACTCTTAATTTTGATCAATTTAAGATTTAATGAAACACGTGCTGTCACATGACATTAACACCTGTTAAGTGGAGCGCATAAAATTAGAAGTGAGTCCTAAGTTAACAGGTAGTTAACTTATCTGCTACTTCAAATCCCCAATTTCACTAACAAACAAACCTTAAAATTCAAAAATCAAAAGAACAAAAGAGAGAGAGAGAGATCTAATAAAAAGGGAATAGTTGAGTTTTCATGTCTTTAGCAACGTCTTCAAGTTCAAACACAAGGCTTATGTCTTATCCACCCATATGTCAAAGGGAAACATTTTATTGTAGATGTGGGTTAAGAGCTCCACTGTGAATTTTATGGAGTAATGAGAATCCAGGTAGAAGATTTTATGGTTGTCCAAAGTATAAGTTATGTCAATGATTTATCCAAAATTTAATCTTATATAATTATTTGATTTTATAAATTTTCCCAATTTTTTGTATTTGTATATGCTCAATCTGGAAGAAAGTAAAAGTTCTTCAAATGGGTGGACATTGAGATGTCAGATAGATCAGTACATGTATTCAATGAGATCCTTCAAGCAAATGAACAATTATCTTCTCAAATTGAATACATGAAGAAATATGAAAGAGAAATATCTCTTCCTAAAATGGATAGGCATAATGAAGCACTGAGAGGAAATTTGTTGCATGAGGTAGCTCAATTAAGGAAAAAGGTTGATAAATGGAAGATGGAGAATAGTTATAATGTTGACCTCTTATCCAAGTTGAAGAAACAAAAAAAAAATGATATCTATGCTACTAATGGTGTGTTTTTTTTTTTTGTATATGCATTAAAATGAAGATCAAATATATGCTGGACTTTTTGTGTTAGTTAGCTAATAAAAAGTGAACTGTCCCTGTTACCTTCTGCCAAATGTGTTGAGATGTTATGTATGAAATGAAAGATTTTAAATTGATGTATTTTGTGACAAATGTTATCCAGAATGAATATTTTCTCAGTTCACTTATCAATCTATTTAGTAATAAAAAATGCTCATATATTTGACTGTATTGTGAATTGTTGATTCAATTTGCCATGTATTGCTTATGGCTTATACTTGAGTTTTCATTTGCTTAAATTATCTTATGGAGTTGTTAATGATATATGAAGTTGTAAATGACTCGTATCATCAACATTTGTTATCAATAGGTCCATATCATCAACATTTGTTATCAATAGGTCCACAAAACAAGTAATATTGACCTTTATTAAACTTAAGTTTACTAATAGAAAACCAAATAAATGAACCTAGAAAACATTAATTGAAATACCATCTTATATTTTTGCCATTTTATCTTGCACAAAATCTAGTCAGAAAATTTATAAAGAATAGAATGTGGTACTCAGCTTATACATATACCAATTATAACTGTAATAACATTACATTTATTCATGCTTTGACAAATACTTTCAAATTAAATTGTTACATCAATTTTCTCAGTTTGCACCAAACTATCATTATATTACAGTTTGAAACATACTGAAAAGCAAACATTTGCCTTTAACCCTAGCTAACCACATTCACTTTTATTTGAGTGGTTACTAAACTAGCTTCTCTATTAGCTTTTGATTTAGTGTCCAAAATAGCTTCACTTTTAGCTTTCATTATATTATCTTATGTATATATATAATAATTCAAAATTCAACTCATTATGCACCCAAAAATATACTCTGTGGTAGCTTCCAAAATACCTCATAACAATGCATGTCAAAGTGATGTACTCTTTGACATATCTCTTCTGCCCTTATTAGAGATCATCTTTTGTCTTTGTGTCTCAAGCTGCCTGGCTGTCAATGCAGGTCCACCAACCTATTGCAAGCCAATTGGCTTAAGCCGAAGATTTACAGGAGCAATTTCTCTATGATATGAAGTTTGAAAATGAATTCTCCTCCCAATTGCTTCTTTATTTGGCCCTCTTAAAGGTGGTATGTCAATTGGTGGTGACACATGTAGGTAAGGGTGAGCATCAATTGGTTCGGTTCCCAAACCAAACTGAACCAGCTAAACTGAAAAAACCAAATTTTAGTATTAAAAATCAAACCGAACCATTTTACATGTAAAATCGAACTGAACCAAAATGAAAAAATTGATTCGGTTAAAACCGAAATTTGCAAAATGGCAGGTTTGTGTAAATAATATATTAAATAAATATATTTACTTTTTTGTAGCTATTTTCTAATATAATGAATAATCTTAATTTAAAATAAATAAATTGAATCTAATTCTAATTAATATTAAAGCACAATAAAATGCTTATAATTACCTTTTGAAAGAGTATATACTACCTATAACTTTCTAATAATTAAAGTAAGTCCACTAATCACAATATCACACAAAGATTATATGCCAAATTAAATGCTAAAATAATTATATTTACCATATAATTAGGCATAAATTATGCATAGTCAATGGAAGTAATTTTTTTTTTAAGTTATACATAAAAATATTATATTCTTTTAATAAAAAATCAAGTTGGTTAAATATAAAAAAATTTATTAATTATTTTCACCTTAACATTTATATGAAAACATTTGAATTGGTATATGTTGACTTTAAGTTATTAATTAACTTTCTTATCATTTTTGTAACAAATGGTAATTTTAAATTTTTAATGGAGCAAAATTAATAAGTTATCCTCATAAATTATCGTGTTGATTAAATACACACACATACACACATTTTTCAAATATGAAATAGAATTAATAATTTTTGCTATATGGGTTTTACTAACAATTAAACAATCAAGGCATGAATTTTAAGTCTTAGTTGGTGTGTACCAAAACAGCATCCTAAATTCCAAACCATTGCCAAAGAAGTTTAACCTCACATTAGAAAACAGAGCAACCTTAATATAGCTGTGGTCACCGTATACAGCAAATTACAACCTGACTATATGGTAAATAATTTTTCAAATATGGTAAATAAGGAAATTAAATATTTTATAATAATAATAATAATAATAATAATAATAATAATAATAATAATAATAAATCACATTGATTTACTATATAATTTGCTATTAATCTCGATAATTTTAGCATTCATCATCCCTTTTCAAATCACATTGATTTGAAAATTAAATATGGTAAATAAGGAAATTAAATATTTTATAATAATAATAATAATAATAATAATAATAAATCACATTGATTTACTATACAATTTGCTACTAATCTCTATAATTTTAGCATTCATCATCCGTTTCCAAATCACATTGATTTGAAAATTAAATATGGTAAATAAGGAAATTAAATATTTTATAATAATAATAATAATAATAATAATAATAATAATAATAATAATAATAATAATAATAATAATAATAATAAATCACATTGATTTACTATACAATTTGCTACTAATCTCTATAATTTTAACATTCATCATCTCTTTCCAAATCACATTGATTTGAAAATTAAATACGGTAAATAAGCAAATTAAATATTTTATAATAATAATAATAATAATAATAATAATAATAATAATAATAAATCACATTAATTTACTATATAGTTTGAAATTAATCTCCATAATTTTAGCATTCATTATCCCTTTTCAAAGTTTAGGCATCTGTTAATTTAATAAATAAAAATATTATAGCATAATTAATATCAAATATTGAATCAATTTATTTTATAATATTATGCTATAATATTTTTTATTTTTTAAACAATATATAATAATAATAATAATAGTAATAATAATAATAATAATAATAATAAAAATAATAAAAATAATATTTGGATCGGTTTATTCGATTTTTTTGCACTAAAAACCGACCGAACCGAAATAACCAAAATTTTCTGCACTCAAAACCTAAACTGAACCATTTCAAAACCAAACCAAATTGATTAATCGGTTTGGTTCAATTCAATTTTTTGGTTTGAACCAAATAATGCTCAACCTTACATGTAGGCTACTCCCACTACTTTGGCTATTGTTTCTCTATCTTCTATAGTAGAATCTTAGACACATAAAACCTTCACACCCATCTTTTGTTGGCAAAATCACTCTCTCAAATGATTGAGATGGCTATTATGCATAATTAGTGGTGGGATAAGAGTCTTATCAGTTGATAAACATTGCTTAAATACTATATATGCATTATAAATATATAGCTTTATTATTATTAATAAAAGGACTTAACTTATATACTGTCTTGCCATAGTTTTCATTTATATGCAACCCATATCCTAAGATGGCCTTTTTCCTTGGAGCTCGTTTGCATCTCTCACCCAATTCCTTAATATTAAGAGGTTCTATGCTTCTCCCACTAGATGCACTACCCTTCATTGCTCCAAAGTTAAATGTGATCGAATTTGAATTTCTTTCTTCTATTTGTATGCCTGCTTTATGGTTCACTGTAGGTGGAGCACTGTAGATGGTGCTTGATCACCATTGGTATGTATCATCCTTAGCATTAGATCAGGATTGTATTAGCATTAGATCAGGATTGTTATATGCAAGCATATTAGGTGATTCATTTCAGTTATTTGATTTTCAGGAGGTTTTCATGCCTATTAGATGCTTGTATAGTGGGATGTGTTGCATTTTCACGTATTGATTTCTTACTATTAACACCTTGTATGCTGAGATTAAACATCTGTCTTTCCCTCGAAGTTGAAGCATCAGCTAAGACAATTGAATTTTCAGCTATTACATCTTTCATATGAGCATTTAAACATCATAGATGTATATTTGAGCTGAATTATAAAAATACATATACAAATTATTTGAATCTCAATATATAAAATAAAATAAAATTACCATATACCTGTTTTGCAGTCAATTTATTAGGACACATAAATTTGTTATGGCTTGCTTCTTTGCATATTGAACACTTGATTATTGTACCCCTTCTATTGAGTTTTCCTATTTTCCTTTTCAATTGGTCTTCATCAACTTGTCTAGATTTTTTCATATTCCTCCTCCTAGCTTTTATCTCTATAGGTGGGTGTTGGATTAGATAAAAGTGGTTGAACTTCCAAAATTTTATTCCTTGACTAGTTGGAAATGAAATTGGTAAGTAGCAGAGTATGTAGCTTTATGATATCAATGACATATATAGGTTTCAGGGTTTTTCTTTTCATGTAATTATGCATATATGGCATGTGCACATGGAATGCCAGATAGATCCCATGATCTGCAAGTGCAAACCCTTTTCTCAATGAATAAGGCATGCATATCCTGACCATGTCCATTTTCAAACCCTTCATCACCATTAAATTTCACTCTGCAATTTATGGACTCAATCACATTTGCTTCAAATTTTTTAATTGCATCAGGAGAGTAATCAGTTGCCCACTTAAGCACAACCTCACTTTTCTTCCATAACCTATTCATAGCTTATTTCTATTGGTTTCAAGCATACTAATGATATGCTTCTCTCTTACTTCCAGAATCCATTAGTTAAAAGATTCTAATATGTTATTGTCCACCATATCAGATTTGCATCTAGTGCTCATGTATGCTCTCACCCATCTATGTGGTGGCCAATCCAACATATCTTCCATAGCTGCAGCTCCATGTTTAGTTGCCAAAAGTCAAAGATTATCTCTGAATTCTTCTTCATATGTGCTCTAAGCACATTTCCAAAACTTTCTTTTTAAATCTTCACCTCTCCACTTCTTCCTCCAACTTACGAACACATGCATTGCACACCATCAATGCTCAGTAGCAGGTAATACTTCTTGCAAGGCAGGCAATAATCCCTAGTATACAAAACAAGCACTTAAACACATGGAATATTAGTATCATTAACATATAATAAAAAATACATATATACATTACAGGCATATATTGAAGTAAACATAATTACATAAACTTACTATTTGCATGTCTGAAATCAATGTGAAACTAGATCTATCTTTTAGTTCAAGAGCTTTCTTTAACTATTCTAGAAACCACATCTAATTCCTCTTATTTTCTCTATTTACTACAACTCCCCAAGCTAATGGAAACATTTGATTGTTTCTATCTAGTCTAATTGCAGCGGATTTTTACTAATTTAGGTACTTTTTATAAAGTATTTCTCAGTTTAGATTGTTTTTATTTAAAATTCCCAATTTAGATTTATTACAAAAATATTTCCTAGTTTATGTTACTTTTTGAAAAAAGAAAAATACTGCCCGCTAGTAAAAAAAGCGGGCTGCTCTAGGCCGCTAGTCAAAGGAATGGCTAGGCCCTAGCCAACCCACTCCCCCTGCCAGAGTGCAAAGATTCCATCAAGAATCTTTGCAGAGATGGGACTAAATATGATTTTTTTTTCACCCAATTCTCAATCTTAAATTCATCCATTTCACTTTTTCCTTTCACCATTTCGTTTCAACTGCTCATCTCTCAACTTCCTTCCTCTCCTCTCACCTAGCCTGTATATATAGTTTTTTCTTTTTTTTTTTTTTTCAAAAGTTGTTAAATAATTTGCCAAAAGAAATTTGGTGGAGCTAATTTCACTGAAAATTAAGGTAATTTTTTTTAATATGTTATTAGTTTTTGTATGCTTGTATTTTATTAAATTTTAAAATGTTATATTTTTTATTATTATGTTAAAATGTTTCAAATAAAAATATGTAAAATAATAATAATAATAATAATAATAATAATAATAATAATAATAATAATAATAATAATAATAATAATAATAATAATAATAATAATTTTGCTAACAACATAATATATATGAATTTGAATACATATAAAATTTGTTATTATTATTATTATTATTATTATTATTATTATTATTATTATTATTATTATTATTTGTAATAATATAGTTGACTAGTTATTATATTCATTATTATTTTTAGGGAGTAATATAGTTTGCTTATATTTTGGTTTATTTATTTATTCATTATTCCACTAACAAATTTATTCTTTCATTTTTAGGATAAAAACCAAATTTATTTGCCAATTGTGAAAAACTTTGCTAGAAATTAAGGTTAGTTTTGTTAATAAATTTTATTAGTACGTTAATACTATATAGTTAAGTATATTTATAATTTTTCACGTTAATATTTTTCTTGAACCAGATGATATTAAATATGTTGTTAATAATAAATTATAAAACATGTATAATAATTTGTATATTTTCATTACATTGCTATTATTTTTAGTTAATATATATATATATATATATATATATATATATATATATATATATATATATATATATATATATATATATATATATATATATATATATATAATTTTTGTATGATATTAATTCATAGCTATGATAAAATAGTATTATTATTTCTTAATATTAAGTTAAAAGGTTGTTTAATATTATTATTAATATTATAACCTAAAAAATGTTTTAAATGAAAAAATTTGTCAATAATAATAATAATAATAATAATAATAATAATAATAATATACTTTTGTAGTTAATAAATATTTTCTTAATATTTTATTTGTATAATAATGAAAGTATGTTGCTAAGTTATTTTTTTTTTAATAATTAATAATAACATTGGAAATAATTTGTTTGATTTTTTATAGTTTATAGTAATAAAGAAAATAACAAAAAGAGTAATATTATTTGTTATAAGTAATAGAACTTTACTCAAACCACAATAATTAATAACTATATTTTATTAATGATAAAAAATAACTATGTTTAATAATAATAAAAATAAGAATCACAATAATAATATGCATAATAACAATACACTATAAGAAAATCAGAGTTTACCAAAAAATTTACTGATGAAAATAATTTCATGAGTAAGTTTACTAAATTACCGACAGAATATAAATTTACTAAATTACTAACAGAATACTGACGATACATAAAAATTTTCTTTTTTTATTAATTACCGATAAATTACCGATGGTTTACTAATAAAAAATTACCAATATTCAAATTTCGTGCTAAATAAGGTACAAAAAAATTAGGCAAAAAATTAGCGATAATATACTGATAAAATTTTCAGTCGGTAAATTTACTGACAAAAATTTTAGTCAGTAAATTAGAGACCAAAATATTTTTTAATTTACTAACAAAAAATTTTGAATTTACCAATAAAATTTTTCATTGGTAAATTATCGACAAAAATTTTAGTCAGTAAATTAAAAAGCAAAATTTTCTTTAATTTAATTACAAAATCTTTCTAAGTTATCGACAAAAATGTTCCTTTAGTAAATTTACCGACAAAAATTTCAGTTGGTAAATTGGAGAACAACATATTTTTTAATTACCGATAAAAAATTTTGAATTTATTGACGAAAACTTTCGTTAGTAAATTTATGGACAAAAATTTTAGTCGGCAAATTAAAAAATAAAATTTTCTTTGATTTAATTACAAAACCTTTCTAATTTTCTAACAAAAATATTCTGTGTGTAAATTTACCAACAAAAATTTTAGTCGGTAAATTGAAAAACAAAATATTTTTTAATTTACCAAAAAAAATTTTTAAATTTACTAACCAAAATTATTTGATAAATTTACCGACAAAAATTTTAGTCGATAAATTAAAAAGCTTATTGACTAAAATTTTTGTCGATAAATTTACCAACAAAAATTTCAGTCAGTAAATTAGAGAATAAAATATTTTTTAATTTACTGACCAAATATTTTGTTTGTAAATTTACTGACAAAAATTTTAGTAGGTAAATTTAAAAGCAAAATTTTCTTTCATTTAATTAAAAAACTTTTCAATTTACCAATAAAAATAATTCGTCGCTAAATTTTTACCGACCAAAAAATTTTGAATTTACCAACAAAAATTTTCGTTGGTAAATTTACTGACAAAATTTTAGTTGGTAAATTAAAAAGCAAAATTTTATTTGATTTAATTATAAAATCTTTCTAATTTACCGGCAAAAATATTCCGTTGGTAAATTTACTAATAAAAATTTTAGTCGGTAAATTGGAGAACAAAATATTTTTTAATTTACTAATCAAATATTTTATTTATAAATTTACCAATAAAAATTTTAGTAGGTAAATTAAAAAGCAAAATTTTCTTTAATTTAATTAAAAAATTTTTCAATTTACTGACAAAAATATTCCATTACTAAATTTTTACCAACCAATATTTTAGTCTGTAAGTCAAAGAATTTTTTTTTAATTTACCAATAAAATATTTTGTCAGTAAATAAAATTTTGGAAGGAGATTTCTCTTAAAATTTTTAACTAAAATTTTTTAAAACAAATTACCGATATAAATTTAGTCAATAATCTGTAGGCAAATAAAAATTTTGAAAGGAAATTTTTCTCTAAATTTTTATTTGATTTTTAAAAAAAAATTATCGATAGAAATTTAGTTTGTAATCAGTCGGCAAATGAAAATTTTAGTGGAAAATTTTTCTCCAAAATTTTCATTTGATTTTTTTAAAAAAAATAAATTACCAATAGTAGTTTAGTTGGTAATCTGTTGATAAATGAAATATTTGAAGGAAAATTTTCCTCCAAATTTTCATTTAAAAAATTTACTGATGGAAATTTAGTTGTTAATTAGTCGATAAATTGCATAAAAAAAGTATAAAAGGGTTTTTCCTTATTATTTTTTTTCTACACTTCTCTTTTTCTTTTCATATCTTTTTCTCAATTTCTTCTCTCTATTTTTCACAAATAAAATTTATTTTTCTACCTTTCTCATTTAATTATTTTTTCATTTTTTTTCATCACTTAATATTTCCATACTCTTTAATACTCATATACTCTTTCTTTCATATTCTTTTTTTTTTCTATATTATTTCTTAAATTTCAAACCCTTCAATACAAAAAATCTATTAAATTTATTTCAATTTCTTTATTTTTTGTTTTTTATAATTTATTATTTATATTCTTTAAATTTTTTTATAGCATAAAAAAGTATTAATGTGATTTTCAAAAAATTAATTATTTTCTATCTTAAATTTAATTTTTTTGATTAAATTTTTTATATAAATTTAGTAAACTAAAAAATAAATTTAATAAATTATTTATCTTACCTTTTCTTTTTTACTCTTATTATTTTCTATTTTTATTTTAGATTCATTTCATTCTTTTTGTTGTTTTGAAATATAATTTTAATTTAGTTTTTTAAACTTAGTCATTTTTTATATTCTTTTAGCTTCCTAATTTATTTTATAACTTTTTATTTCTTAATTTTCATGTTCATTCTAAAAATTTAATTTTTTAAATTATTATTCTTATTTTTTGAAGAATATGTATTTTTTTTAAAAAATAGAATTTTACTGACATATTACCAATAAAATGTTTTATTTTTTAAAAAATTAATTTACAAAATTACCAACGTATTATCGACAAAATATTTACTTTCACAAAATATTTATTTAAATTTTACCAACGAATTACTGACTATTTTTTATTTTTAAAAAAATAAAAATTTACCGATAAATTATCAATTAAAAATTTAGTCAGTAAATTATCTCCCTATAAAAATTCTGATAATATAAATTATTTTATAGACAATATAAAAATAATTTACTGACTAAAATTTCATTTGTAATTATCGACGATTTTGTATTCAGTCGGTAAATTGTGTTACTGACAAGCTAAATACCGACTAAATTTTTTTATTGGTAAATCATTGGTATATATATTACTGACTAAAAAAACATAATTTACCGATAAAATTTTTAGTCGATAAATTGTAGTTTTTTTTGTAGTGATAAAATGATGTTGATTTATTATTATTATTATTATTGCATTAAAAATAACTATATTTCAAGTCCATTCATATTAATATTTACTTTTATATTCATGAAATATCACCAAGAAAAAAAATAATCTTTTTAAAAATTTAGTATTTAAAATTAAATTATGAAATTATATATAAGATTTATTTATCATTATATTTTATCTAGTAAACATAAAAAAAAAAATTATTTTAGATCATAAAAATTAAAATAAAAACAACAAATTAAGCACTATTAATAACACCTAATAGTAATTAATTAAGAAGAACTAATAGTATTTAATAATAAATAATAGTATTTTTTACAAAACATCATTATTAACATGTGTTATTATTATTATTATTATTATTATTATTATTATTTTGCACATTTTAAATAGTCATTATTTAGAAATTTTGTTTAAGGAGACTGAATTTTAAGTGTGAGCTATTTGTGACCTTTCTAGCCTTTCTTAGAAATTTCTATTAAGAAATTCTGTCTCAGGAGACTGAATTTTAAATGGGATCTGACAGTAATCCATCCGATCTTTTCTGGAAATTGTCTAAAACGACGCTATTTAGATAGTGGAATTCTAATAAATTGTGGTTATACCATAACAAGAATTAAAAAAAAAAATATTAATAAGAATAAATAATATTTAAAAATAATACCTAATAGTACTTTGTACAAAAACATAATCATTAACAAGTATTAGTATTTTTGGCATATTCTAAATAGTCATCATTTAGAAATTCTATCAAAGGAGACTGAATTTTAAGTGTGAGATGTTTGTGACTCTTTCAGCTTTTCCTGGGAATTTCATTTTATCAAAATTGTTATATGTCAATTATTATTTTGAAATTATTTAATTGTAAAATTGAAATATGTAGTTCAATCAAATCACTAAGACCATGAGACTTGTTCCATTTCTTCAAATTTTCTGAGACGGTAATATTACTTATTCTCAAATTGGTGCCTGTTATGCAAATGAGCATTCACAAATTATTAGCCTTGACAAAGAGTTAAATATGGAAGTCTTACTATATAAAATAAAAATTGCACTGAACCTTAATAGCAATGCAGTTATCAACAAAATCATATATAGAGCTCTAATATTTAATTCTGCTGGAGGATTGATATTTTTTACACTGAAAATTTGGGGAAATTCTGATGTGGCAAAGATATTGGAGATTGTTAGTCAATTTTCAGGCTTGCATTTGATCGAGTTGTTTATTGAATTTAGTGAAGGTGAGCCTATCACACAACTACATTGAGAAATAGAGCCATCTACTCACTCAAATTTTGAGATAGGTCGGTCTAGTCAAGGTAGGGAGGATGAAATTGAAGAGATGGATGATAATGACGGCATAGGTGATGTAGAGGAGGAAGATGATGAATTAGAGGAGGATGAAGATGATTGTGGTAATGATACTGAAAGTAGTGATGATGAGGAACAATTTCATGGTGTAGTAATGAAAATGATGATAATGGTTGGATGACTTTTCATGATAGGATCGAAAGGAGTTTGCACAGAGTTATAAATGTTAGTGAAACTCCTTTTCTAACTACAAGCGTTATTCCAAGTGAATCGAATTAGCAGCTAATAGATGATAGTGTTCTATAGCACCCTTCAAAAGAGTTCTGTAAGGGAATGATGTTTTAATCTAGGGATGCCGTGAAAGCAGCAGCCAAAATCTATTCAATGAGAGTACGACGTGAGTTTCAAAGTTTAGATACAAACAAAAATTTTATTATACTAATTTGCAATAGTCGGAGTGATTACCTATGGAGATTGTGTGCTATTGCAAAGAAGTCTAGTTTTTTTTTTATGGGAGATTACCAGATATAATGGTCCTCACATGTGTAGTACTCCTACAGAATCACAAGATCACAAAAATTGCAACTTAGTATTAATATCAGGACACATTCAGGGTATGTTAATAGAGCAACCTGGTATCAAGGTGAAGACTTTAATTGCAAATATGTGTGATCGTTTTGGCATCCAAGCTACCTACAAGAAAGTGTGGCTAGCGAAGCAGAAAGCAATGGCCAATATTTATTGAGACTGGGATGATTCATTCAATCATTCATACTGCTGTCGCTATAAATACAAGTTCAATGCTTGATATTGATATCGAGGATCATGTAGTGAATAATAGATTTGTTCATGGTGTCCAGCAATTCAAAAGAATGTCTTGGGCATACAAACCCTATATTGAAGGCTTTAAATTTTGCAAGCTTGTTTTATTTGTTGATGGAACATTCTTATATGGTAAATATAAGAGTGTATTGTTGACTGTTGAAGCTGTGGATGGCGATAATACAATTATGCCTATTGCTTGCACTAGTTGAAAAGGAAAGTGAGGATAATTGGGATTACTTTATGAAAAATGTGAAGTTATATGTATGTCCCAATAGGAGCGATGTATGTGTCATTTCAGATAGACACATTGGTATAAAACATGCAATGAATCAATCCCTATGGTGTCATAATGTACATAGGTATTACATACTACACATTGCAAGCAACTATAATACCACATTCAAAATTCCTCCTATTAAGAAACTAGTGGAACAAACAGGTTTGTGACTTAGAATTTGAAAATACCATGATTATCTCTGTAATTTATTACCTTTTACTAACTAGTAAGTAACACCAATAATCAAACGTGTCAATTAGGTCATGAGCCGCAAATTCAAAAATTCAATAGGAACATAAGAAAAATTGAAGCAAGGTATAAAGATACCTATGACTAACTTAAAAAAATACCTAAGAGCAAATGGGCACTTGCACATGATAGTAGACATCAACATGATGTCATGACAACAAATTATGCTGAATCGATATATTCATCATTCAAGGAATTAAGAGCAATGCCTGTTACTACAATGATGCATAGGTTATTCTTGAAATTAGTTGATAAATTTGAACAACAAAGGTCAATCTATCTTGCTCAACTTGCAAAAATTTATGTTTACACACCTTTTTGCATCAAGAGCTAAAACACCAAATTGGTAAGGCCAATGGCCATCAAGTGAAAGTGTTTAATAAAAATACTGGTGTGTTCTCCATATTGACTGCAAGAAACCATACTACTAGTAAGGGAGGGCATACTCAAGTGGTCAATCTTCTATATCAAACATGCATATGTGCGAAGCTTCAACAAAGCATAATACCAGGTGTACATGCCATTAGAGCTTCTATGGTTGCCAAATTGGATTATCGGAGTTATATTGTACCATACTATACATTCGAAAATACACTGAAGTGTTGGTTTGTTGAATTCATACCACTAGGTGACTAAGACAATTGGCTAGGGTGGAATGAGCTACCCATGGTGCCAAATCTGAAATTGAAGCAGAAGAAAGGTTGACTGAAATCACATCGGACCAAGGTCGAAATGGATTGGAAAAATTATGAGGATCTGATGGGTAGCTTTTTTTATAGTAAGTGTGGTCAAATTGGTCATAATTCTAGAACTTGTGGTCGAAATTGAATTTATATTGCGAATGTATTGTAATTAATATCTTGCTTAATCGATATATTTCAATTTATAGTATGATGATAAAGTATTTTTCTTTTCCCTCAATAATTTTATTATGAAAAATAATTAATCATCAATGTAGCTATATTATAACCA